>JAUEPT010000171.1:0-68959 GCA_030435635.1 Armillaria borealis
ATGTCCGTGGTTACCGCGAGGTAACGGTTCGTCAAACGTAAGAGAAGTCGTGCTAGGCAAGCGAGTATCGCGAGCCGTAGTAAAAGAACTGAAGTCGTCCGATATAAACGTGGTGTCCATGACGCGGTCCAGTCCGGTATCCGTAGATAAGCGATGAGCGCCGAAGATAAGATATGATTAGATAGACGCTCGAGAGATAAGATAAGGAAAATGGAAAAATCGTAACAGGTACCTGTCACATTCAGAGCCATACCCACCAACTGTGTGACATCTGTATCCGGCAGATGTTGTGACATCCACGGATGCTGAGTCATCTGCAGGTACCTGTCAAATACCTGGCAATTGTGAATATCTCTAGTACAGCCTGGATACATACAAGGGTAAGCTGTGGAAATGGCATCAATGATCGTCAAGAGATATTGGGAAGACAACGAACATCAGACATTATTGTGGCTGTTCATATGCGTTCGCAAACCACTCTGCCTGTGTACTTTAGTCAGCTCAAAAAATTTCAGAAAAATTGCGAATGACTCACTGAGGAAATTTGTGGTGACAGACCTCACACTTATTGAATCTCACAGACCCTGCAATGAAATGCCTTGATGCTGCCTAGAAGATATGGCACGGTTTGGTTGTCCAGGAGGTCTCGTTGGATGGCAGGCCATCAATATTTGTCAGAGCTGCCTTCTTTTTTCCATGTCTATCGCCCCCGATGTCCTCAGCATCTTCTCCTCTGTGTGGGTTTCCTGACTGCCATCGGCTCCAGGTCAACTGAATTGGTCTCCACTCCCATCCACAACGGATGCGAAGAAACGATTACGAATAACTCTGCACCCAGGTTGCTAAGTCATTACATTTCTCCCATTCTCGCTGAGCACACACATGCAGATTTGCTTTGACCATCTTTCTGGAAGGCCTCAATTCTGAAGCATACAATGATTAGTATAAAGACTCCAACCCAATTTGCTCAACACATACCGATGATGAGCCTAGACTTCCATGGCAATGGCAACACCAAAACTTGGAATGAGATTGGGCAATTGACGTGACAACACGGCAATCAAGGTGTAGTGTGTGTGCAAGTGGTTCGGTGCACCTCTGTGCAGTGATACGCGGTCTACGCATTCACACCTAGATTTTGCAATTTTATAATGATACTAGCGCATATCTATCCTTGACTAGTCATAATCAGAGGACTATAGCAGAGGCTTTGAGCTGATAGTCAAGCCAGGAAGCTACTAGTCAAGCCAAGACTTAGGCACAATACCGCTGATACGCCGTCTATGCGTTCACACCTAGATTTTGCGATTTTGTAACAATACAATTGCATATCTATCCTGTACTAGTGATAATAAAAAGGACTATAGCTGAGGCTTTGAGCTGATAGTTACAGCAGTATGCAACTAGTGAAGCCAGGACCTAGATGCGATACCACTAGTGGATCAAATCTACCAGCCAGCCGTACTAGTGACTTGAATACTAGCTGGACTAATTAATATAAGACCACTAGTGGACGAGTAACGCGACTAGCACACCAAAACAAGAAGTAGAATACACAGATCTCGTGAAGTTCAGTCACTAGCAGACCGATCAGAGCAGAAACGCCTAAGTCAGGTTAACTAGTCACGCAGCAATCTCGAAGCAGGACTTAGAAATGAATTAGCAATGGATTAACATTACACCCAGATCCGACTAGTGCGATCAGATCTATTACGATCGGCATTAGTATAGCCTGGCTGCGCTTTTGATCACAGCCGACTACAGTTGTGAGCATGAGGATGTGGCTAGTCGTTCATCTCCAGCGCTAGTGGCGCGTTGCTGGGTCAAGAACGCGAGATTAAACTGCTAGCTGAGCTCCATGGCTCACTAGTCGTCCGGTAGTAATTTCTAGACCGACTATTGCATGTCTATGCGCGATATTCTGGGCCTAGCCAAGAAATCAGTACTGAAAATACCCCACTAGTGTAGCTGTTTGTGTCGCTTTGTACCATTCTTTACAGTATATAAGTAGTAGAATAGCCACTCACATGGACAGGCAAGCCATCCCTGCGATTGCGAGTGACTAGCAAGAGTCTAGTGCCCCCAATTAAAGGCTTTTGTGCTTAACCTTGACGAAGCGGCTACTAGTCGCTAAGTTACCTATATAATTGAGTGAATTGAAGTCCCTTTTGAGCAATACTATTGTGTCCTGCAAAGACCAAGAGTGTTTCGAAGTAATTCTTGCAATTTCTTGAAGTTAAAGTATTATCCTTAGGCCAAGAGTGCCACTAGTAAGCTAGAGTGCAAACTAGTCAAGTGAAGATCACTTGTAGGAAGTAGTACAGGGCCAAGAGAGCCATTATTTCGAAGCAGTCATAGTCCCAACAAGCGCAGTAGCTCAAAACCAAGTCACATTCATTCAATTGTGTCTTACCCACCCCACTAGTGCGAGTAGTACACTTGTAAAACTCACTAGTAACGAATAAAGTGTCTTTTGAACAACATCCCTTGATTATTGAGTCTGCAGAGTGCTTCTATCGTACTCGAAACACCTGAATTCAATCAATTGGTGATAGTGTAGAGTTGTGAGAGGTTTAGTGTCGGTTGGAGATCATTCCCGCCCACTAGTCTTTTGTCACTCGCCGTTACCAAGCACATCACCGCTAGTGGGTCAAGTCTATAAGCCGGAATGACTAGTACCTCAGCTACTGTTCCAAGTCGGTGAATAATGGCTACTAGTGGATGAGGGTAGCTATGAGTGCACCCAATAAGAAGTATAACACACAGATCTTGTGAAGTACCATTGCTAGCCAGCCGATCAGAGCCTAAATGCCTAAGTCAGGTTAACTGGTCATGCAGCAATCTCGAAGCAGGACTTAGCAATGAATTAGCAACAGATTAATGTTACGCCCAGATCCGGCTAGTGCGATCAGATCTATTACGATCAGTACTAGTATAGCCCGGCTGCACTTTTGATCATGGCCAACTACGGTTGCGAGCACGAGGCTGTGGCTAGTTGTTCATCTCCGGTGCTAGTGGCGCATTGCTGGGTCAAGAACGCGAGATTAAACCGCTAGCTGAGCTCTGTGGCTCACTAGTCATCCGGTAGTAATTTCTAGACCGACTATTGTGTGTTTATGCACGATATTTCGGGCCTAGCCAAGAAATCCATACCGATAATACCCCACTAGTGTAGCTGTTTGTGTCACTTTGTACGTTTCTTTACAGTATATAAGTAGTAGAATAGCCACTCGCACGGACAAGCAAGCCATCCCTGCAATTGCAAGTGACTAGCAAGAGTCTAGTGCCCCCAATTAAAGGCTTTTGTGTTTAACCTTGACAAAGCGGCTACTAGTTGCTAAGTTACCCATAGAATTGAGTGAATTGAAGTCCCTTTTGAGCATCCTATTGTGTCCTGCAAAGGCCAAGAGTGTTTTGAAGTAATTCTTGCAATTTCTCGAAGTTAAAGTATTATTCTTAGGCCAAGAGTGCCACTAGTAAGCTAGAGTGCAAACTAGTCAAGTGTTATCACTTGTAAGGTGTTAGACCCGGACTCCGATAAAACAAACAAGACTAAACAGAGGGCTGTATCACATTCATACAGTCACCCAATGAGTGTCAAAGTCTGCCAATGGTAGTTCAGAGGTAAAACACTTAGTTGTCTAGGTGAGGAGTGAGTCTGAGAGTAAGTTCGGTGTATTGAAACTTTAGCTCAAAGCTGGAGAATATACAGCGAGAGCTACACTACTTATATACTGTTTCGTGAATACTATTATTATGTGTCTTTCGGTGTTCATGAGACTATCTGGAGAGTCTGGGGATGTACTGGTGTCTGGGCACAAGTTGTTGGGGCTTTAGTGGAGTACTGGAGTAGATATGTGATGCAGCGCTCTGGGGTCTCAGGGATGTGGATATGTGACCGTGGTTGCTTGGATAAGCATCGAGATTAGATGCGATAAGATCCTGATGATCGATGCTTGGATAAGATAAGGAAAATGGAAAAATCGTAACATTACCCCCTTGTTAAAGGCAGGCATCCCAACTGCTTTATATTCAGCCCCCTTCTTCCTCTGGTGCATATCCATCCATGGGACCATGGTTTTCTCCGAATTCCTCCCTGCTGGCCCAGTAGTAATCTTTGATTAGTTCACTGAGATGGGGAATTTCGTGTTCGAAATACCATGCCACTGTGACAAAGTCTGATCCTTGTTGTACTTGGAATTGGACGTTGCCATCCTTTTGTCTTGAGTCGAGGATGAAAATGGGTGGGTCATCTGCTTTGATAGCATTGGAGACGATGACTGCTTGGACTGTGATATTGTCTCCCCTTCCTTTGAGATATTCGGCAATCGCTTCTTGTGCGTTGCCTAATTCTCTTTCGACCGTCCATTGATTTTCCTCACTGCCGTAGCCTTTCCATTTGACAAAGTAGTCAGTGACTGTGTTTGTCATGTATTTTCCTGTCCTTTTGTCTTTTGGCCCACGTACTTTGTGGGTTCTGTGGTCTAGGATGGTTTCAACTTTGTAGTAGGGCTCATCATTGATCATATCCGGAGGTGGTGGTGGCTCCTTTGTTTGATTGGGAAAAAGGGGTGCTACATATGGTGTAAGGAGGGTCTCATTGAAGACGGGGTATATTTTCCAGGTAGGCGGTAGTTTGAGTTTGTATGCCGAGAGGCCGCATTTTTCTAAGATGGTGAAGGGGCCAGTGCGTTTATCGTCGAGCTTTTTCTTGGGTCTGGCAAGGTGGAGATTGGTCGTGTCGAGCCAGACTTTATCTCCAGGCTGGTATGTGATGGTGGCCTTTTTCTTTTTGTCATACTGTGTTTTCATTTGTTCTGCCGCTTTAGTGAGAGCAGCTTTTGTCTCGTTGTGGATAAGTTTCATAGTTGTCTGGAATTCTTCAGACACGGGTGTGCATAGTGGCACGTGTGAGTGAGAGTCGGGTGCGATGCGAGGATGTCTTCCATAATTAACGAAAAAGGAGCTTTTACCGGTGGCAGAATGTATGTGATTATTGTGTTGAAACGCTGCCAAGGGTAGCCATTCTGGCCAGTCGGTTTGTTGAAAATTGATAAATATCCGAAGATACTTTTCAATTTCTTGATTGATGTGTTCTGTTTGCCCATCTGTCTGTGGATGGAATGCCGTCAATGTGTTTCCTTTGATGTTAAGCATTTTGTACAAAACCTGTAGGAATTTGGACACAAATTGCGGTCCTCGGTCAGAGATGACTGTCACCAGCATCCCATACTTGGCATAGACTTCATCACGTAGGATTTTAGCCCATCCTTCCAATGAGAGAGTCGTTTTACAAGCAATGGGAATGATGGCTTTGGAAAAACGATCTACGATGACTAGCATGGCATCGAGTCCTTTACAAGGTACCAGACCAGTGATCATGTCAACCAAGATGTGCATCCATGGTTCTGAAGGAATCTCGTTGGGATGAAGTGGTGCTCATCGAGCTTGGGTATTTGCTTTGGTCCTTGCGCAGGTTTCGCATCCTTGGACGTAGGTTTCAACATCCCTTTTTAGCTTGGGCCACCAGTAGTCACGAAGAATGAGTTCCTTCGTTTTTTTGATGCCTGGATGTCCTGCTGTGATATGGTCGTGGCAGCGCGATATGATCTCACCTCGTATGGCGGAGTCATGGGGAACGTAAATCCTTTCAGCATAGTATAGGAGGCCGTTTCTTTCTTTGATGCCCTTTTCGTGATTGAGTGAGCCAGCGATTCCTTGATCCCACTTCTGATGATTCCGGGTCGCACTCTTGATGTGCTCATGGGTTTCGTCGGTGGTGGGCATGATCATTGCCCGGAAGTGTTCGGGAGCTAGGACTGTTATTTCGTTGTTGTCATCTTGTCCTTGTGGATGATCCGCTCTCCTACTAAGGAGGTCTGCTTTTTGGTTTGCAGTGCCTGGTTTATGATGAAGAGTGAAATGGTATTCTGCTAGCTCAGTTACCCATCGCGCTTGTCGGCGATTGAGTTTCTGAGGTTTGCGGAAATACTGTAGGTTTTGATGATCTGTCCAGATCTCAAAATCAACAGCAGTGCCCATGAGGTAGTGCCTGTGAGATTATTGAAGTGGTAGAGTATTGAGAGTAGAATGAATTAGCTACGCTACTACAGTATGTCTCATATTTATACCTAAAAGTAAGGAACATTCTAGTATGAATTGCAGGTGTAGGATACACCGACTGAGTAAGAAAGAAAGTGCTCAAAGTATCGAGCGCTACTGGCTGATTAATACTGAGTCTGGATCTTGCGTTGGGATGAACTAATTATCCAACACTCCCCCTCAGACCAAGCAAAGTCTGAGATGTGCAGCAAAGTGCTTAGCCTTGATTGATGGTAAGGGCTTCGTGAGGGTGTCGGCAATCATATCATCTGTAGGGCAATATATCAACTTGATTTTCCCTTCCTGCGTGACCCAGCGAATGAAATGGAAACGAATATTGATGTGTTTTGTGCGGGGATGGTAACAGTGATCTCATGTCAGGGCAATTGCTGCCTGGTTGTCCGAATTAAGCGTTATTGGTGCCTGAGAGATTGATTTGGCATACGGTCCGAAGATTTCCGAGATGAGCATGTGCAGCCACAATGCCTCTTTAGTCGCATGGGTTGCTGCCACGTATTCTGCTTCCGCCGTCGACAATGCAATGATTTCTTGCTTTTTGCTGCTCCAGCTAACGGCTCCCCCATCTATCAGAAATGCATATCCTGTTATGGCAAATCTGTCTTCATTTGAGTTCCCATCTGCATCAACAAATCCCTCCAATTCCTGGGGTTTTCCACCATAGACTAGCCACCAGTCCTTGGTGCCATTCAGGTAGCGAATGACTCGTTTGACGGCATTCCAGTGAGTCATGCCAGGATTATTGGAGAACTTGGAAAGGTTTGTGACTGCATAGGTGGTATCTGGGCGAGTACCAACAGATGTGTACATGATGGATCCAACTCCTTCTCTATAGGGTACATTTCGCATTTCTGCAAATTCACGTGTCGTTTGGGGTGACTGATTGACTGAAAGGCGAGCATTTGGGTCCATAGGGATGGCAGAAGGCTTCGCATCTTCGAGATTGAACCGTTTGACCACGGATTCAATGTATGATTTTTGGGATAGGGCAATGGTGCATGTCTCCCTGTCTCGTTTTATTTCCATCCCTAATAGCCAGTGAATCTCCCCCATATCAGTGATTTCGAAGGCCTCTTTCAGCTTCAATTTTACCTCACTCATCAGCTCTGTACTTGACGTCACGATTGTCAAGTCATCAACGGCTGCGACGATAATCGCCAGGTCCTTTCCATTATGGCGATAGTACATGGAGTGATCAACCTCGCATCGCATCATCCTTAGACGCTCCTTCAAGGTGTTTCCGAACTTGATGTACCAATAACAGCCTGACTGATGAAGACCATAGATAGGATGGCGAAGTCGCAATGCAGAAGTTTTTGATGTGGAGAGGGGATAGCCTGGAGGATGTTTGAGGTATATGACTTCATTTTCGATGAGGTCTCCATTAAGGTATGCACCCTTGACATCTGCCTGGTGAATTTCGAAGTCATAACGTGCCGCTAATGCTAGCACAGTACACGTCGATGCCATTTGTGCAACAGGTGTGAATACCTCATCGCTAAAGAAGTCGACACCATCCTCCTGCTTGTAGCCATGTGCTACTAACCGTGCCTTGTACTTGACGACGTTACCTGCAGCATCCTTTTTGGCTTGAAAGACCCATTTGCAAGTAATGAGGTTTGCATTCGGTGGCGGCTCCTCTATTTCCCAAGTGCCATGTTCCTGTAAGTTCTTCAATTCCTCTTGTATGGCTTCTTCCCAATGAGACCAGTCAGGACGACGCTTCGCCTCAGACAAGGTTCGAGGTTCAAGACCTTCCATGTCTGACATAGCTGCCGCCATAGCAGCTCCCCCAGTTTCTTCATCGTCGACAGTATCCTCAGGCTTTACTAATGGCTTGGGATCTCGTGGGGCAGCTGGCAGTCGAGCATCAGGATTGCCTAGCTTTCTGTAGTTGTAATCAGTGGTCATTCGGGAGCTTTGGCATGGCATGGATGACTCAGGAGTGGGTTCAGGAGTCTTTGTAGACCATGTAGGAGGTGTCTGAGGTGTCTGGTCGTCAGGCATTGGACTGATTTCGGGTGGATGAATATCCTCTTTCTCCCCCTCAGTCCTACTGCCATTTTCAAGGTTCATTTCGTTAAAGTAGACACTTCATTCAACGGTAACTGACCGTTTTCCTTCCCAGTAAATTTTATGGCCCTTGCTTTCGTCTGCAAAGCCAACCCAGTGGCCGGTACGTGCTCTCGGCGAGAGCTTGTCACTGCTCTGGTGGTGCCATGGTTGGTTGTCATGTACCCACACCTGGCAGCCCCAAACCGGTAGCTTTGCGAGGTTCGGTTTCTTTCTCATAACTGCCTCGTGCGGCGTGATCCCCGCTAATGCCTTTGTAGATGTCCGATTTTTCAACCAGACTGCATGCAACAAGGCTTCTCCCCACAGGAACCTTGGCAGGCTGCTGTCATGCAGCATAGCATGGACCTTTTCGAGCAGTGTACAGTTGAGTCTCTCGGCAACTCCATTCTCCTCGGGTGTGTCATGCATGGTAAGCTTTTGTTCAGTTCCCCGAGACTTGAGGTACTGAGTAAACTCTTCTGACAGGTATTCTCCTCCTCAGTCAGAATGTAGGATTTTGATGGCTACCTGCATTTGAGTATTAACCCAGGATTCGTACCCCTTATAGGCTTGGAAGGTTTCGTCCTTCGATCGAAGAAGGTACGCATGCGTATCACGGGTACTGTCATCCGTAAAAGACATGAAGTACCGTTTCCTGCCAATGGTTGCCATAGATGAGGGTCCCCAAAGGTCGGAATAAACTTCTTCTCCATAAGTTCTCTTCCGCTGACCTTCCCTTTCCTTCGGAACAGATTTGTGCTTTGCCTTTGCAAACACGCAAGATTCGCAAAAAGTCGGCACTCTCCCAACATCCTCAAGTTCAACACCATCCATGAGACCATCAAGGACAAGCCGACGCGCCGCTTCTGGTGCTATGTGTCCCATACAGCGGTGCAAGTCCATGAAGGTGAGTCTTTCTTTTACGACATGAGCTTCTCCCCCTGACGACGAGACTGATGTCTCATGAATAGAACGGTATAGGCCCTTCGTTTTGGGTAGGACACCAATTATAGTATCATCTTTATCCCAGATGACACCTTGTCCATTCCTGAAAGTCACAGAGTAGCCTGCATCGTCAAGACGCCCAACAGAAACAAGAGTGTACGCGAGATCAGGAGCGTACAGAACACCGGTGAGTCGAACCTCCGTTGATTTGGAACCATGCGGAAGACTGACAATCATGTCTCCCTGTCCTGTAGCAAAGAATTTGTTCTTGTTTGCTGCGTCAAATGATCGAGGGTGAATGTCATGAAAATTTAGAAATGCGTGTCGGTGAGGTGACATGTGTCACGAAGCGCCTGAGTCAAATAGTTCAATTTCTGACTCGTTCTTCTTTTCCAGATTTGCATCCTCGGCAGATGCAATTATGGTGCCAGCGCAAACCTCAGATTCGGAGTTATCCTCATCATCGGATGAGTCTCCAACATCCTCAAGATCTGGCAAGTCATCAAATTCATCATCAGTGAGTTCCTCTTCATCCTCCAAAGAGTCACTGACACTTTCCAGTTCAGGCATGTCGTCGTCCGATAGGTCTTCCTCTTCGACTGGTCCTGAATCAAGATTGAGGTTCGGAATAGCAGCGAGCATGTCCGATGGCACTTCGTCATCATCAGACATATCAGAGAATGCCCCAATACCCATCATCGGGTCCTCGTCAATTTCGGAAAGCCAACCATCGCTATCCGAGTCGTCTGTCGAGGGGTGTGCCAACCAGGCACCTGCACCAAAGGTATCCTCTGATTCCAAGCTTGTGTTCACTGAACCTCCTGTCTGCCCTCCCTTGGGCTTATCCTTTGCAGCATCATCACCTTTCTTCTCACCATCCTTCCCATCTGGCTGGGGACCTGCATTCAAGTCCTTCGGACTGGGACAATTCCTCCGAATATGGCCTTTTCCTCTGCAGTTAAAGCAGGTACGATCCCCTTTCGCTGATGGAGATTGTCCCTGATTCTTCTGCCCTCCAGATCTCCCCTTCCTATTGCCATGAGAATTCTGCACGGCTGCAGCGATATTCTCTGTATCATCCCTTCCTTTCTTGGCCTTTGATTTGGCATGCTGTGTGTCACGACTCCGAAAGTCATACTCGCGTTGCAGAGAGTCAATAATGTCATCAACTGATAGTGTAATACGTGCGCGTCTCGATGATTCCTGGACTGTAGAGATGAAGATTTGGTACTCGTGAGGTATGGATTTGAGTACCGTTGACTCATAATCATCGTCTGATACATTGATACCCATGTTTAATAGGTCATCATATGTCTCCATGAGTTTGTCCAAGAATTCGCACACATTCGCATGCTCTCCGCAATGCATAGCCATGAAGTCGGCCCGTAAGTTTGCCTTCATCACTTCTGATTTGCGCTGAAATTCTTCTTCCAACCGTTCCCAGATCTGATTGATGCTGGGTGCACCCCGAATAGCTTTTTGAAGGGTGCTATCCGCAAGTGTACCCGTCAGGTGAGATCGTGCCTGCAATTCTTCTTGCTGCCATTTTGCGTATTCTGTAAGAATAGTCTGATCTGTTTCTCCCGGGCTAGGTACTTTGACCACATATGTACGGTCAAAGTGACGGCCGAGCCCAGTGCCTTGGACTGCGATCTTCCAGCACTCTCGGAAAATAGACCAATTCTTTCCCTTGGCATCAAGCTTTGGGACATGTGCAAAATAATCGACTCATTGGACAGAAGAAGAAGACGGGAGGTGGGCATAGCTCGGCATGGAGAATGCTGTGCTGGTGGATGTCGAGGTGGGGTTGGTGGAAGTTGTTGGGTTTGTATTCGAAGCGGGATTCGTGGGTGTAGCGGTGGCAGCAGTGCTGGGATTGGTACTAGGGGCAGATGTGGTGTTAGTCATTGTGTAGTGAGACTAGAGAATGGTACAGCGATTTGGTGTTCGTAGCACAGTTGAGCACGGGGCCCAATAACCTGTGAGATTATTGAAGTGGTAGAGTATTGAGAGTAGAATGAATTAGCTACGCTACTACAGTATGTCTCGTATTTATACCTAAAAGTAAGGAACATTCTAGTATGAATTGCAGGTGTAGGATACACCGACTGAGTAAGAAAGAAAGTGCTCAAAGTATCGAGCGCTACTGGCTGATTAATACTGAGTCCGGATCTTGCGTTGGGATGAACTAATTATCCAACAGTGCCTCCAGTCATCGAGAGCAAGCATGATCGCAAGCAGCTCCTTGTCGTAGATTTCATAATTGCGCTCTGTGACTGTTAACGCTTTGGAGAGGAAGGCTACAGGCCTCCACTTTCTGTCTTGTTCTTGTGATAGAACGGCGCTGATTGTGCCCTTGCTACTGTCTGCTTCTATGCAGAATTTTCCTTTCCTGGTTGGAATGGCTAGAACGATGTCTGTTACCAGCTGGTTTTTGAGTCGTTGGAACGCGACTTGTTGTGCAGTTCCCCAAGTCCAAGTTTCTTTGCCGGTGAGATGCGTCATCGGACGTACTATTGTGCTGTAGTCTTTAATGAAACATCGGTAGAAATTGGTGAAGCCTAAGAACGATTGTAGTTCTTTCTTCTTGGTAGGAACGGGCCACTCCATAATGCCCACGACTTTGACTGGGTCCATGCAGATGGAACCTTCGCTGATTATTACCCCGAGGTATTCTGTTTCTAGTACCTCAAACTCGCACTTCTCGGCTTTCAGGAATAATTTATGCTTCCTTAATAACTCCAGGACACGACGAGTGATCTTCCGATGCTCTTCTAGAGTCTTTGAGAAGATCAGGATGTCATCAAGGTATACAGTAACCTTGCCGGTAGCGATGAGATCCTTGAAGATGTCATTCATCATCCATTGGAATGTGGCGGGTGAATTGGTTAGACCGAAAAACATAACGGTGGGTTCGAAAAGACCGCGGTTTGTTCTAAATGCAGCCTTCCATTCATCATCCTTCTTGATGCGTACATTGTTATATCCCCAGCATACGTCTAGCTTGGTGAAGTATTTAGCACTTCCGAGTTTGTCCATTAGCTCAGAGATGAGTGGCAAGGGATAACGATTCTTGATTGTCATTTCGTTTAACTTGCGATAGTCCTGGACAGGACATAGTTTGCCATCCTTCTTTTTAACAAAGAAGAATGGGGAGGCCATAGGTGATTTGGATGGTTTGATTCGTCCTGAGGCAAGGTTTTCATCAAGGAACTTATCGAGCTCTTTTTGCTCGATAGGATTCAAGGGATAAACCTTGCAGTCTAGCGTGTTTTTGGCATTAGGGACAAGCTCGATTGCATGGTCCCAAGGTTTGCGAGCAGGTAATTCGTCAAAGCTTTCTTTGGCGAACAGATCTTTGAAGTCATGATAATGCTCGGGGACCTGTTCTTTAAAGGGTTTCTTTTCCTTTCCTTCATTTGCTTTGGCGGCAAGTTCATTAGCTTTATGAACTGCGCGGATCTCAATGGCTTCTTCAAAGTTGATGGCTAGTATGGTTTCGCCTTCTTTGAGTTCCCATTCATCATCGGGGTCTGCATCTGGGAGTACAAAGCGGTTCCTCGCACAGTGGCAACAAGCAAAAGTTATGCTGCCAGTGGTCCAATTGATGATTGGGTTGTGGCATACTAGCCAATCATGCCCTAGAAAGATTTCCTTCGAGCCAAGGTCAGTAACAGCGAGGTCAATCCTCTCACTATGGTCTCCGATCTTGAGACAGAGTTCAACATAGGACGTGATTTCTCCTGCCTTGTTGCGGGATCCATTGGCATTGTAGACAGAGATAGGGCTGGCCGTGTTTTTGACTGGGATCCCATGTTTTTTGACAAAGTCGCGATGGATAGAACTACCAGTACAACCACTATCGATGAGTGCCTTGGCTTGGATAGTGACTGATTGTTCTAGGGTTTCAAGTATGACAGGGAGTAGGAGACTTGATGGAGAGTTCTGGGCATGGATGAAATATCGTTTCGATTTATGAAGTTCGTCAAGCCATTCAAGGGCACGAAAGTGTTCTGATGAATGAAGACCTTCGAGGAGGTTGTCTATGACTTCCTCTGCTCGGGTCTTATGAATCCAGTTGAGCAGTATAGCTCTAGCAGTGGATTCATCTTTAGTGTCTTTGATAGCCCTCCAAGTCCATTCAGTCTCGAAGGGTTTCAACCATTCGTGAGGTGCTACCGTCAGGGGCGTCATTGCCAATAGGGCATTCTGCCTCTTTTTCCATAAGAGGACTTTTTTGCTTCGGGGATGGCCCGCATGCATCTGCATCAGTTGCAGCAACCTTGTTCTGCTGTAGTATAAATGAGGTATCATCTTCTTCATCAGGTACTTCGATCATAACTACTGAATGCCCCCTTTCTATTGCCTGGGCGCTAGCAACTTCCTTCCGTTTGGCTATCCTTGCAGTGTTCTCCATCACTCGGGCAATCCCTTGATCCCATTTCTGGTGATCACGGGTTGCGGGAGCTGCTTGTTCAGGGGGTGAGTTTGGACCTGGTTCCCCTGCCCCATCCAGTCTAACATGAAGGCTAGCTGTTATGACAGGTACCACTATGGTAGGTGGCTTTCTGCCTGGCACTTTCACGTGCCATGAAGGGTTGTTACTCATGAGGTGATTATCTGTCGATGGCATTGGTAAACCGCTGTCAGAGCTCTCAGTCATGTCCCCGGCTTCATCATCTGAGGCGATTGAGACTGTGTCAATGTCCGTCGCAAGGATGGCATATCGATTGTGTGATTCCATTCGGGGTTGGTTTGAACAACTTTCAGTGAATAGTATTGAATGCGGTGTAGACGGAATACAAAACTTTACTACAGGTGTAGAATAATAAGTCCAGCCACTATGACTAGAATGCGTACCAGAACCCCCCTTCGCCGAGTAAGTAGAATCACTTACTTCCCGGCGCCATCTTTTACCTCTTTGATCTTGGAGCCTGTTGAGGGCTCGGTCGTCGAGGCTCTTACCTCCTGCTTCTTTCCTTTGTTCCATGATTGTAGCGGGCAGTTCTTGCTGATATGCCCCTTCTTGCCACATCTAAAGCAGTTCCCACTTTTTACAGCATCAATGTCCATTGGCCTTCCCCTTCCGCCGTATGTTGTTCCTGAGCCTGTCGTTTTATCGGCCGAGGAAGTTGTCGTGCCAGAGCTCCCCTTGGAGGCTCCGGCATTTGGCTGTGTGCGGTTATCGGGGCGTGGCTGGTACATTTTGCCTACAATGTCAAGAGCCTGCTTTCGCAATCTCTCAGTGTTCATTGTCTCGATGCGTTCTTTCCACTGGTCATATCCAACTGGAATGCCTATTCCGATGTTGGAGATCATGCTGGTGTAGGAGGCGGGGACTCCTTGTCGTAGTGCTGTGACCATATGGCCACAGTCTTCAGTGTCAGTTCGTAGATGCACTTTCTTGGTGAATTTCTCGAGCTCTAGGAAATATTCTGTTGTGGTCATATTTCCGGCCATGCAGAGGGCGTACATGTTGGCTTTATATTTGTCTTCGATGGTGGGATCCTTGAACTTCTTGTTGACAGCCTGTACAAAGGCGTACCAAGAAGGAAACCGGTATTTTCCCCAGGTGGAGCTGTAGAGCTCTGCTAGTTGCAGAGTCCACCAGTCTTTGGCCCTTCCTTCGAAATAGGAGGAGGCAAAGGCGACCCGGTAGGGGTCAAGCCACATATAGGTGCTGTGTACTTGGAAGTACATTTGACAGTCTGTGATGAATCGACCAATGTTGTCGGCATCTCCTGTAAAGGGGAGGGGTTTTCGAATTAGATCAGGTTTACATCTGATCCAGGGTGCGTCTTCTCCCATTGCCCCTACTGGGTTGGGAGGGTCTTCATCGGGATTGAATTTGTGAGGAGCCCCTGGTAGGGACCACCACTCGTCGTTTTTGGAGAGGGGGTCGGCATAATGACTGGGTGGCGGGCTTCCTTTGAGTATTCCAGTACCGTAGACGAACCCGGTATCTGTTTTCTTTCCATTCTTCTTGGAACCGCCCGGCTTTCTATTGGGATCGTTGGTTTGATCTGGCTGATCATCTGGTGGAACATCCACCGGCATATCCACGCCGGATGCTGCATGAAGCCGAATAGGTCGGTCTTTTGCCTTGGGTGGCTGACATGGGGTCTGGGGGAGTGGTTCTTGATAGAACTGTAATCTGTATGGGGCGGGGGCGTAATAGGTGTAATTGGGGTATCTTTCATTAAATATACTAGTAGCCTGGATGTCTGCACTGTGACTAATAATATCCTCCTGCTCCGCTGGATCCGCTTGCCTCCATGCCTGACCCGCCTCCGAATGCCTCCAGGTCGCTGTTGTGGGCAGCTCTGCTCACTTGGAATGCCATATACTCATGTATAAGCATTCCTGCTCTTCAGGAGTCAGTATTGCCTGGCGGATATGTTCACTGCGCCATCCATGTAGTGATAGAGACTCCAGGGAGTTCCTGCTTGATTTGGTGGGCGCGATACTCTCGGTATTGCTTGAGCCAGATTGGCTCGAACCGGAGAGGATGCTGATGGTAGGCCTCAGCCTCGACCTTGTTGATGGTGTCAGTCTCGGCGTTGATGAGCCTCCAGGCTCTGTATGCTCAGAATTCGCGGATTTTATGCACTAATTACTGCTCCTGTCCACCCAACGAACTTTCAGCAAACCAAAGATTGCCCACAAGCTCATACTACTTTCATGCTATGGCAACCACTCCTCACGCGCTTTGTTATCCATCCCATCTCGTTATGCATCATAATTGCCATATTCCATCCCGGCAAGGCACCTTCAATTGCCAATCACCCCAAAACAGAATTGCCGCATCACTTCCCATCGGCACATTGGCATGCCAATCAATCACTTAATGAAATGATGTGATTGCCGCGGCCACTCATCCATCCACGATATTTCGAGCACACGGCCACTACAGACCATGTTTTACTAAGGCTGTTACTTCGCCAAGACCTGGAGAAGACGTAGACCCAAACATACACCTCAGTACAAAAGACATACCTCACCAGTCCGCAGCAAAACAGCACCCCACGATCTGTTCATCGCTCCATAAAACCATACGGTTTCCATCCATATGCGGCAATGTCAACAAGTTGCTGTTACTTTAGAAGTCAAAAGACCATATGTTGACCATGGATTTTACTAAGCCATGGCCTTACAGCCTGACTAAGTCGCGCATACTTACTCTATTTATAATTTTGTACTTGTAGTATAAAAACTAGCTAGAAAAACATCGTTTAGGGAGCTTACCAGGGAGCATAGATCGCAGCTTACCCCTACCATCGAGTCTACGCTACCTTTATTACCGTTCTATGGCAATACACCGTTTACCCCAGTATATTCTCGAGTGCACATCAATTCTCAAGCTCACCAGAGTTATTCCACGGTTTTTGACTGTGAAGAGTCACTTGACACTCACTCTTCGCTCTTGACACTATTGGTACATGCTCATATTGTGCCAATATGTGATTGCCGTGCCATACCTCGCCCACGTTTATCTTTTATTAGCCGTTATCGTTTCAACTTCACCAGTATAGGATTGTTTCATGTTTTCACCTTCACCATCATATCGTCGCCCACTTGGGTAGTCTCCGAGTAGACTTAGGATCGTTTTCGCATCAGTATAGGACCAGTTTCAGTATAGTTTTCATATAGGACAGTCCCAAGAGTGGACTTGAAGGTTAGTTTTGACATAGGATAGGATCGCTTCAGCACAAGACCAGTTTCGACATCGACATCAGTATTTCCGTATCGTTTAGGACCAGTACCCTGCCATCACCAGTATATTTCCGTTCTCGCTCACTCATCGCCAATTTCCGTAATTCCACGTTTATTTCGACGCTCCGCACTCAGTACTCCGTTTCATGCTTCCCCCACCGCTCTCAGACATAGTTCCACATTTTCTCATTGATTCCCCACTCCCAGACTCAGTTTCACGCATCTATTACCATTCTCCTCGCTCGCTTCGCTAGGATTGCCGTCTAGTGATGTTTTCTAGTCTTTTCTCACGTTATCGCTTATGGTTTCGTGGTATTCACGTCATACCCTTTACCGTCCCCTCCTGTTTCAAGAGATCCCTACCGGCTTACAGCCAAAGCTTCTAGTACTCAACTACCAAGCAGTACTACTTCGCTGACTGAAAAGTCACAGTGTATACTTGCGTATAGAGGAATTGATTGACTGCACGGAGGTGCCCCGAACCCACTCACACACACGATCGCCTTGATTGCCGTGTAACCACATTAATTTCCCAATCTCGTTCCTGAGTTGGTGTTGCCATTGCCATGGAAGTCTAGGCTCATCAGTGTGACTGGCAGTTTGTCACTGCCAGTATTGAGTGGTTGTCTCACTCTCCAATCGTGGGTGACCTGCACGCTGGTAGAACTCGGTAATGGTTCTGTCGCACACGATGGTCCACTCGATCTCGTTGTTGCGTGCGACGAGTTGTGTGAGCTCTTCTGCTGCTGTAGTTTCGCGATTTGCTGTAGCAGCTCGTCGTAGGTCGGGAGAGGGGGTGATACTTCCGGGGAGTGTGGAAGAGTCAGGGCGAGGGGTGTCATCACGGATGGGGGGTGACCAGGTGCCGTGTCGAGGGAGTCTGTCATGGTGTACAACAAGGTGGTTCTCTTGGAGCCAGGCACTGTATTCTGAGGTGGTGGGGGAGTGGGGTCTGTAGTCGTCATCACTGGTCTCTCCGTGAGACTGGATGATGACAGGGATTCCAATTTCTCAGAGGGGGAACTCGGGACTGGAGAAGGGGGAGATGGTGGACCTTGGGGAATGGATTGAAGGGATGACTTTGATTTCTTCTGGAAGGTTGGGAAGCGAAGTTGACGATGTTTCTTCTGGGAGGTTGAGGGAAGGGAATCTGGTAGGCTGAGGTGCGAGGATTGAGGGGAGAGTCTCCCAGTCTCCTGCTCCTGCGACATACTGTTCGAGAGCGACGGTGGAATGGGTGGTGAATTGGTATGGGTGATGGAAGAAGGCGCCGCTCGGGTGTTGGTAGGTTCGGGGGACGTAGGTAAAGAGTCGGTGTATGTACTGCTTGATCTCATACCGATACGTTCGGTATATGAGAAAGATGGTGAGGGCACTGGTAAGGCTAAGCGCGGTGACGGCTATAGCGATAAGAGTGTGGGTAGAGAAGTCGGTGGTGAATTGCATTCGGTTTAGTTCAACGTATGAGTGTTGAGAAGAAAGGGAATGTAGATAGCTTCAAGCTAATTGTTAGACCCAGACTCCAGTAAAACAAACAAGACTAAACAGAGGGCTGTATCGCATTTGTACAGTCACCCAATGAGTGTCAAAGTCTGCCAATGGTAGTTCAGAGGTAAAACACTTAGTTGTCTAGGCGAGGAGTGAGTCTGAGAGTAAGTTCGATGTATTGAAACTTTAGCTCAAAGCTGGAGAATATACAGCGAGAGCTACACTACTTATATACTGTTTTTGTATGTACTATTATTGTAACTGTCCTTCGGTACCTGTGAGATACTTGGGGAGTAAGGGGAACACAGATGGTGTAGAGTCGTGTGTTTGTGGAGCTCTGTGGATTTGATATGTGATGGTGCACTTTGGAGTTCGGTGTTGGTGGATATGTAACCGTGGTGCTTTGGATAAGCGTCAAGATTAGATGCGATAAGATCCAGATAAGATCAGTGCTGATAAGATAAGAAAAATGGAAAAATCGTAACAGGAACATGGCAATTATGATGTGTAACAAGATGGGATGGATATAGAGTGTTGAAGGAGTATGGAGATCATGGTTTTAGGATTGTATCTGGATGTGTGTGGCATATAATGTGAAAATCTGTGGTATTATTGAGAGTTGCCAGTATTATAGAGTATGTGGGGATTAAAATGGAGCTGTTTTGAAGATATTGGGTGATGGATGGATAAATCTGCGAATTCTGAGCATACAGAGCCTGGAGGCTCATCACCGATAGGTGTTTCCAGTACTAGTATCATTACTGGCATGGCAAATCTCAAGGCTGAAGTGATTTTAAATATGTGACACCTTCGCAAGATAGAAATAGAGGAATGAACATCTTTTGTGTAAGTGCCAACACTTGTTTTTCCATGACTTTGCCCTTGAAAGCCTGCTTAACAGAGACCACTGCCGCAACAAGCTCACCAAGGCATGTATCTGGGAGACCTATAGCAGCCATCTTAGTGAGCCTGGAATAGTTGTATAATGCATTGTCGATTAAGATGGAAGACTACAGTGACAGTCTGAGCTAGAGTTATGGGATGACAATACTCACTCACAAAACTTTCGCTGCTGTGGACGATGATCTTGGAATATTGGTGTATTTCATGCTCTTTGGCATCGGAATTCAGGGTCTGGAATGATAGATCAGATGAGCTCACGTGACAGGTCCGCTTGGACACACCATGCATTCCTTTCAATTGCAGAGTCCGGGAAAGGATGTGGATGGAAGGTAGGAAGAGGCATGTCATGCATCATGAGTTAACCGGTAACTAGGTATCTGATTTTCAGTCCGACTCTGGAGCACACATAGATCTCTTTCCTCTCTACTTCCACCATCGGTCATTCCCTTTCACGATCCCCACTGCCTACGTAACAACTAGCCTGACATTCGCTATGAAGCAAGATCACGGAGATATACTTTGAAGTACGCGTGTCACAGGATGGCAGAGAAGGAGAGAGGATCGGTTGATGACAGTTTGACTTGCTTTGGGTTATGCTGAACAAGTCTTCAACCTTGATCATCTTGTTGCTGGGCATTGAGCTTGATGGTGAGCTTGATTTCTTTTCTTTCTCTTGATTATTTTCTGATCGTATATGCATAGCTCCTATGGCCATTACAACTGCCAGCACCAATCTCGATGGCAGTGGATGAGTCTTGGTTTTTTTGATGGTGTGTGCTAGCAAGAAACTAATCATCTGATAACAGGATCCAGGGTGCATAGACTAACTCCTTATCTTTTTTCTTTTACTGATATTGTTCCCTGTTTTCCAGAGGGTCTGTCCTTTGATTTCCCTGAGCCCCTTGAATATGCAGATGTCCCCTCAGATTTCAGTAACCACATCAAAGGGTATCAACCCTGATGAGGCTGTTGATACCAATCTCGACAGCGTTGGATGTATCTTTCTTCTTTACAATGCACATGCTAGCAGGGAGGGAATTAATCAAGGTAAGCCGTTCCCATCCCATTCTTCTAAGATTTTGCTGATGACACTCTTGGTAGTGTACTCAATGAAGCTGTACTTAAAGAGATTTTTTTTGATTAGGAGGTCCAAGCCTCCAAGGTGTGTGTACCAACTATTTACCTTTTTTCTTTGGTTGAGTTCCTTCCCTCTTTGCTAAAGCCTCTACACTTATCCCCTGGAATCTCAGATCTCACTGATGCTGCCTCCACAGAGGCGAGGATCTGATTGTTATGCTCTCGATGGGCATGGATCATGAGAGATCACCTATGGCTGCTACCTTGATACATGAATCAATGTCAGTTGACATATTTAATTCATGCATCCAGAGTGTCAGTGGACAGACCAACCTATATAGGGTAATTTTGCAGTATTGCATGGCATATTAGTTAGCACAGAAACCCAGACCAAATCATGTGATTATTAGAAAATCCAGCAGTTCTAGAAATTGAACCTAAGATCTTAAAAAGATTTTTAATAATATCGCATAACATAACCCAAGTGCATATGCTAACCACTATACCATACTGGCATTATATATTTATGTAATCATTTTCCTTTATAGCCTCTCTCTCTTATATTTATAATATCCCAATTGGGATATTATAAATATAAGAGAGGGATAGTGTTTTGATGACTTGGATTGGCTCAGCTCAGCGTGGCTTTGTTTGGCTGCAGCATTAAACTGGCTCTGAATCCATTTTTTATCATCGGCGCCACTTACAAGTTGAGTGAGTCTGACAAAGCCAGCCACGTTAATAGATTGGATCCGAAAAAGGAAGTTCAAACATTTTACAACTACAGCAGCTCCTGTACTTGGAGACTGCGAGCATAAGTAGAGATATCAGTAGGAATAACAACACTATCATGTGTGAGTGTCTCCAGTCGCTCCAATTCAGCTTCAAGACTGAGACTCTCAGTGAAATTGAGACCGCCACCCGAGCGTATTGCAAATTTGAGAATCTGCAGAGCTTCCATCATTTCCAGAGAGTCGACTTCGGCACAAGGTATCTGTCTCTTTACTAGAGGAAAAAACGCGTTCACATGGGACGGAAGTGCCTTGAATGGGTAAGATGTCCATAGCTAACTGATAAATTGTTGGATATTGTGCTTGACGTTCCTATTAATGATGTAACACATTTAAGTTCAACAACGTAATACTGATTAGAAAAATATGTACTTGCCAGTACATCAGAGTTGTCGTAGCAGTGGACTGGTCCATCAAATAAAGATCCACTTCATGCTCCACAGACGAGATTTCAGATGTGTGGGACATGTGTGATTACCCCGCCATACCAGGCATTCTTAAGGCATGAAAAGCCCATGCAACTTTGTCTGGTCGCTCAGACAATGATGTTGCTGCCACATGCTCAGGCACCCTGGAGGAATCATCTCAGGGCCAATAGGCACAGACCTAACATACAAGCCTATAAGGACCAGATACTGAAATTGATGCAAGTACATACCATGTCAAGAAAAACATTCTTGACATGGACAAACTCTTCAGGGCAAAATTCCTTATACCAATTGAGCTTCATATAAGGATTGATAGCTACAAGGCATTATGGCAATTATAAGTGCAATCAGAACAAAAATCAAATGATAGATTCCTTACCCATTGCGAGGGTATACGCCAGAACATCTTTCATATGCTTCATATAATCCGTAAGCTTACTCAACCCTGCCTGAATTGCATGTGAAAGATGAGGATACTTCCACAAATCTTCTTCCCAAAGAGTCAATGCCACCTCAAATGAAGGAATTGCATCACATAGTGTTGGCGTCTTTTCAGCTGATAGCTGGTGCTGGAAATTATGAGAAACCTAATGTTGAATTAGCCAATGTTATTGACATTGGAGAGGGATAACACAGACACTTAGAACATCATTCATCCCTAATAACAAATCCCAGTCCTCTCTGGAGAGGTGATTGGTTCGAGCGAGGTCTTGGAATTTGTCAGAAGTGAGAAATGTTTCGATTGACTGATAAAAAAAGTTAGATATGTTCAATATTAACGGTGATAGATCATACCATTTAGAGAATCAATGCTCAATCGATCATCAGATGTGTAGATGACCATTGTGTGTCAGTATCCAAGATAACTTGCAACTCCTTCTGTAATATTTGCTTAACGACAGAGAGGAAATGTTCATGGTGTAGAGAAGAAGAGTGGATCTATTCGATAATGAGCTTTGACAAGATAAGAGATTAGTAATGTGGATACATACCGTCCAGATGAGTTGGTGTAAACGAGTAATAAGACCTCCCACTAAGCCCTCCAATTCCCCAATGGCATCTTTGCATGCAAGATTGATCACATGAGCAAAACACCTGGAGTGACAGAGTGAATAATGATGCAAAAATCATTCAACAGCATACCTAATTCTATTTTTCACCACATCAAATGATATATTTGGGAAACGGTGCTTCAACTCTCTAGCTAATGCAACCAGTAGTGTATCATTGTTTGTTGCATTATCTGTAGTAATCCATCCCATCTACAAGTAATGGAAAGCAATCAATGCCGCAGAAGCGAGAGTATAAGATGGCAAACCTTCTCTGTGATCTGTAACCGATCCAAAACAAAAATAAATGCCTGAGCCAGATGTTCACCAGTGTGCCTTCCTGGCACTCGAAGAAAGCTGACAAGAGCCGAGTGGAAGGTCAGCTGTTTTCTAGGGCCAACAGGCATGGAGATAGTCTTGCTCTGGACCCAATGTGCAGTGATCGCCATGAAGGAGCATTGACTTTGATCTGTCCACATGTTGGTTGTAAGAGAAATCCGTCCTTCAGAATTCTTGTGATAGATCAATGACATGCAAACCGAAGCCATTGCCCACTTACCTGCATTTCCAAAGCCAGGTCGGTGAGATATTGATCCAAGGACTGCAATATTCTCACACGTAGAGTATCAATGTGAGGAATATCTGAATCTTTGAGATCCTTTCTAGATACATGTGTTATCGTTAATGCTTTACTCTTGTAATCCGACATAAGAGAGGCTACCTCAGAAGTAGAATAAGATCACGAAAATAACGGTTTTCAATTATGTTCAAGGACTGGGGGCAACATTAAAGAGATTCTCAGAGAGAATGCAAGAAAGAGCAGCTCATCTGATCATCTGCAATGATGAACTTCATCAGTGCATCGACAAAGGTTTCACGGGAGAAATCTGGCCTTGGCACATTCTCAGATGGTGCTGCATCGAACAGATTTCCGCTGCTAGGCTGATTGTGTGCCTTTCAATATTCCTTGACTGTGTCTTGAGCATTCTTGGCCATAATCAGAACACCAAGTCCATCACATGCCACAATCCACTGTTCGCAGTGCTCTCTGATGAGGTGCTTATGCATAGAGTCAGTCCCATTGCCAGAGTATTGGTAGAATCCAACCGGCTTGCCTTCTTCAGTGAGTTTTCTAGAGGAATTGACATCAGTAAAGAAAATTGCACGAGAGGACCAGCGTACAGGCAGTAATGGCAGCAATATTTGTTCTCAATTTTCTGGAAGAAGGTCCAGACATTGTCTGCCCGGCGGGATAACTTGGTACCAGCAGTACAGCATGTTGGAGGCTGTCGGAAAAAGGATGAGCATGGTGTCGATGCAGGTCTGCTCACACCGGACTGGCAGGGTGTACGAGGATTCACTGTGTGTCGCCAGGATGGTGTTCATGGCATACAGCTCTCATGATCATGCGCAGGAGGAGGAGGAGGAGAAGGTGTGTCCAAGTCATCTGGCGGTACACCAGAAACATCGATAAATTCACCATCATCTTCGTCTTCACCTCCTGCTGCAGGCATGAAATGAACATGAGGCGCAGTCATATGAGTTGCTGCATCTCCAATGGGATTGGATACACGAGCCTCAACTATGCACACAGAAGGATCAATACCCAGCAATAAAACATATCCAGGGAACACACCATCGCTTGCTTGCAATTCTGTTGCACTATGAATGAGGATCCCTTGGGAGGAGATGTCATTGTGGCCGTTACTGCTGGTATGTTGCTCAGGTTGTGGATTAGGCCATCAATTGTTGCGGCGTGTTGTTTGAGTACGAGGTTCTGTGGATACACCATGAATGGGGAACAATACAAAGGAAAGTGACACTTATGTGGAGCGCCTGGGTCCTGAGTGACATCAACATTATTACGGCTCCGTCCTCACTGCTGGGGAGCAGCTTCACCCTCACCAACAGGTTCTAAGTGCACGATAAGAGCAATTGAGATCAAACAATGGAAAACGTATGAGGATTTTCTTGAAAGACAGACTGCATGGCACCATTTGGCATAGTAGTGCGAGTAATGTCATCGCTGTTTGTACATTCATGATGCCGCCATGCCATTGTTACAACAGAGGAAGATGGATGTTGAGAGGCGAGTGCTAGAAAACAGGTTAGGCTATTTAAACAGTCCACATCTCAAAACCAAGAGATTTTCCATTCTTACTGGGATGTTGATGAATTTGGGTGACTGAGGGAAATCGAGTTTGTAGAACGACATGCAAAAAGACTGTAACCATTCTATGAAATATGTCCAGCAGAATCAGACACAGAAACATAGCAACTACTTGATTAGCAGTCACCGACAAGTAAAAGAGAACCAAAATGCTGATCTTGAAGCAAGGATCTCAGTTAACATTTCACTGAAAAAATAGAAGCCTATCGCTGTGAAAATTATCCAGGCTGGGGAAATAAGGGTGCCAGGAAGAGGCTCTTGAGTCTTGATAGAGGGAGGAGTTCCATGTCAAAAGGGACCACAGAATGACAACAAGCGAAGCAGAACAAGACATTGATGGGACCAGCAACAAGCGAGCAAGGAACAGGACACATAGCTGTCCCAAAATGGTCAGAGCCAATAGCTTCGGCAACTTCACACCATGGAAAGCTGGTCAAAGTGGCCCAGACCATTCAGATTAGGCCAAGCCGTTAAGCAGCGTCAGCTCGGCTACATTCGGCATGGCTTGTGCAGCGCACGGCTTGAAGTTGCGCCTTAGAAACACTAGGGAGGGAGGCCATATAGGGAGATGATTACATAAATATCTAATGCTAGTATGGTATAGTGGTTAGCATGTGCACTTTGGCCATGTTATGTGACATGACTAAAATCTTTTTAAGGTCCTGGGTTCAATTCCTGGAGCTGCCGGATTTTCTAGTAATCACATGATTTGGTCTGGGTTTCTGTGCTGACTAATATGCCATGCAGTACTGTGAAATTACCCTATATAGGCTGGTTTGTCCACTGACACTCTGGATGCATGAATTAAATATGTCAACTAACACATTTCATACAGAATTCTAGCAGCCAAGGCTGCCGAAGGAAGGGCTCACCTAACAAGGGGGTCGTGACTTCCCTGACGACCAGGAGCAATGAGCCTAGCTCAGTCTCCATGACGAAATCTGCCAATTCTCCCATACTCGAGGGGTGGCTGAAGCCTTTCAAGGTAGACTGGACACTATGTGCCATTCAAGGAGCTTAAAACGACAACACTGCTAGAGCCGTGTTATTCGTGTGGATGCACAAGGACTAGATGAGAGAACTCACTGATGAACTCCTTTCTGAGTTGAGGAAGGGTGGAGAAATAGCCTGGGAGCAGCTCTACGAGCTCCATGAACCAGTCCGGTACATTTGACAGGTGCAGAGCAGTGATAGGGACTTCACGATAGACATTCAGCTGAATCCCTGCACAGGAACAAAGACTCTCATAACAAGAGGGCTGCTTGACAGCAGATGCACAGGCAGCACCATCAATTGTGCCTTCATACAGAAACATGAACTCAACACTAGGAAAGCGGCAGTACCCATTCCAGTCTACAACGCCAATGGCACCCGTAACAAAGCAGGTAACATCACCAAATTTGTGGAATTCCGAATGACTATCAGTAACCACAGTGAACGAATCGACCTTGCAGTCACTGACTTGAGAAACAGGGATCTGTACCTTGAACACAACTGGTTGAAACATCATAACCCGACAATCAACTGGAAGACAGGCACCATCCTTTTCAGACGATGCCAGTGTGTCAAGAATCCCTTCCCACTCCCTGATGCGGATCCTGTCGATCGCTGGGACAAAGAGCTCAAAGAAGGCGAAACGATTCTCACCATAAATATGGAAGAAGAATTGGTCATTTGGGTGGTACACCACGCTAATGACCTCGCCGCCGTGGCCAATGTGGAAAAGCTGAAGAAGACGTTTGAAGAGATGGTCTCTGAACACTACCAGTTGTTCCGAGATCTGTTCTCAAAGGAGAACTTCAACGAACTCCCAGATAGAAAGCCATGGGATCATGCCATTGAGCTCATTCCCAATGCCAAGTCGACCCTAGACTGCAAGGTCTACCCCTTGAACTGAGACGAGCAAGAGTAGCTCAACAAGTTCCTTGATGAAAATCTCGAATCAGGACAAATTTGTCCCTTGAAGTCCCTGTTTGCATCCCCCTTCTTCTTTGTCAAAAAGAAAGATGGCACCCTTTGGCCCATTCAGGACTACTGAAAACTGAATGAAATGACTATTAAGAACTGATATCCCCTTCTGCTCATCTTGGAACTCATCAACAAGCTCCAGGGAGCCAAGTACTTCACCAAACTGGACGTATGGTGGGGGTACAACAATGTGCGGATCAAGGAAGGAGATGAAGAAAAGGCGGCTTTCCACATGAACCATGGACTCTTTGAACCCACTGTCATGTTCTTCGGGCTCACAAATTTGCCTGCAACGTTCCAGTGGATGATGAACAACATCTTCAAGGACCTGATCACTGGAGGAAAGGTCACCATCTACCTTGACAACATCTTGATCTTCACCAAGGATCTCGATGAACACTGAAGGATTGTATGACGAGTTCTTCAACACCTATAAGAAAACAAGTTGTTCCTCAAGGCTGAGAAGTGCAGGTTCGAGGTACTAGAAACGGAGTACCTCAGAGTCATTATTAGTGAAGGATTAGTATGCATGGACCCGGTCAAGATAGCTGGGATAGTAGAATGGCTGACCCTGACAAAGAAGAAAGAGCTTCAGTCTTTCCTAGACTTCACAAACTTTTACTGAAAGTTCATCAAGGGATACTCAAAGATTGTTCAAGCCCTAACCCAGTTAACCAGGAACATGGAATGGACCTGGGGAGCTGCACAGAACCAGGCATTCCAGGAACTGAAGAAATGAATGGCGGAGGATATCATCCTTGCGAGTCTCAACCAGGAAGGACACTTCAAGGTGGAAGCAGACTCTAGTGATGGAGCCATTGGCACCATCCTAAGCCAACAACAGGATGGGAAGTGGCGACCAGTAGCTTTCATGTTGAAAGCTCTAACAGTGATGGAGCGCAATTACGAGATTTATGACAAGGAGCTCCTCACCATTATGCTTGCCCTTTCAGAATGGTGCCACTACCTGATGGGCACCCTTGAAGATGTCGAAATTTGGATGGATCACCAAAACCTCCAATATTTCTGAAAGCCCCAGAAGCTAAACCACCAACAAGCTCGATGGGTTACTGAGCTAGCCAAATACCACTTCGTCCTTCATCATCTACCAGGGATGTTGAACAAGAAAGCTGATCTCCTTAGTCGAAGAGACGATCATGACCAGGGCAAGAATGATAATGAAGAAGTCACTGTCCTCACCCCCAAACACTTCCGGCCACTCGTTATGCCCACCTCAACTGAAACTCATGAATGCATACAAAGTACCACCTGACAGAAGGAATTATGGGATCAGGGCATTGCTGCCTCCCTTGAACATGCCAGAGGGATCACCCAAAAGGATGGAATCCTCTACTACGACAACCGGATCTACGTACCCCGACATAAGGTGCTATGCAGGGAGATCATTGCTCAGAGCCACGATCACATCACTGCTGGGCACCCTGGAGTGGCCAAGACCCGAGAACTAGTGCTTAGGGAATACTGGTGGCCAAAGATGAAGAAGGATGTCGAAGCATACATCACCGGATGCAAGACTTGCCAACGAACCAAGACAAGTACCCAGGCAAAGGCAGCCCCACTCTACCCTAATGTGATCCCAACCGAACCATGGACCCATATCTCAGTAGATATGATCACCGGACTTCCAGAGTCAGGAGGGCATGATGCTCTACTCGTCATAGTAGACCGATTCTCGAAAGCAATCATCCCAGTTGTGTGTAATGTAGAGCTCTCAGTGGAAGGATGGGCCAGGATCCTCAGAGATCATGTTTACGCATGACATGGCATGCCATCAGTAGTCATCTCGGATCAAGGACCCCAATTTGTCTCCCAATTCATGAAGGAGCTTTATTGAATGCTCGACATTATGCAGAATGCCTCCACCGTGTTCCATCCCCAGACAGACAGACAGACAGAATGGGTCAACCAGGAAATTGAGAAGTACTTGAGAATCTTCATTAATCACTGGCAGGACAACTAGGTCGACTGGCTACCACTGGCCGAATTCGCCTATAACAACCAAATTCACTCCACCACTGGAAAAAGCCCATTCATGGTAATGTACAGCCATAACCCTCAAGTCCTACCCGACTCCCCACTGTCCAGAGTCTTTACAACCCCTGCTGCCTCTGAATTCTCCAAGGCAATGGCCAAGATCCATAAACAAGCAGAAACTGCGCTGGAGGAAGCAGCCAGGAGGATGAAGAAGCAGTACAACAAACAAAAAGGCAATTCCTGAGACTATGCTGTCAGGGATCGTGTATGGCTAGACGCAACCAACCTGCATCTTCCCTGCCCCAAGAAGAAACTTGACGACAAGTGAGTAGGACCATTCGAGATCCTCAAAAAGACTGGGGTGTCAGCATACAAACTCAGACTGCCACCTCATTGGAAGATCCACCCACGTTTCAATGAGAAACTCCTTATGCCATACATTCCCCCTGCATTTCCAAATCAGGAGCAACCTCCACCGCCTCCCCCCGATCTCATCAAAGATGAAGAACAATGGGAAATCGAGGAGGTACTAGACTTGAAACCATGAAAAGTCAGGGGAAAAAGAGGTCAACCGTCAAGGATGGTGATTGACTACTTCATCAAGTGGAAAGAATGGACCCGGGAACACAATTTGTGGGTACCTGAAACAGAGATGGGCAATGCACAAGAAGCGATCACCAACTACAAGAAGAAGATCCAACATGCAGGCTGGGTAGACATAGCAAAAATTGCAACGAACCCCGATCATGCACTTGCCATGATCATTGACCATGAATATCTTGACAATGGCGATGTGCAATATCTCGCACAAAGAAATGACAGCACCCAGAAATAGGTCAAGAATCCCAACGAAAACCTATGGAAAGAGTTTCTCGATGAGTACTGGGCCAGCCAACTCGAAGCACAGTATGACTCACCACTGGAAGAACCATAGGCAGTCAGGACACCTGCCTTAACAAGGGGGTAATGTTATGATTTTTCCATTTTTCTTATCTTATCTCATCAGTGCCTATCTAATCTCATTGTATCTATAGCACCTACTCAATTATCATGGACATCAGACTGGTCGCCACGATGTTTCCAGGCAACTTCAGCCCTTGTGCTATGGCTTGCAATGGTTGCTCACCTAGCTTGTTGTTTTCATTGTTTCACGCATAGCAACCGCACAGATGACATGTATTCTTCTCTATTATTAGTACTCATACTTTCATATATAAGTAGCATAGTTCTCACTGTAGTATCCTCAGCTTCAAACTAAAGTTTATTTATACCACACTCTCTTCCACAACAACTAAGATGCTAGATGCCTAAGCTCAGCCGGAGACTTACTATGCAGTGCCCTGGGTGATTGTATGAATGCAATACAGCCCTCAGTTTACTCCTGTTTGTCATCCCTGAGTCCAGGTCCAACAGCTACTAGTGTGATTGAGGAAGGAGCTAGCCATATGGCCAGTACAGCCATTTCAAGCTCAGCTTGAAAATTGTATTGAATTGAACCTAAGTCTGACTTCTATAAAATTTTGCCTGCTTTCACCCTCTTCATCAACTATTCTGCCATCACATTCACTAGTAGCTCCCTCTTCTTACTGATGAAGCTTAATGACTTTGCTGCAGGGGTCAACTAACTCCATCCTCTTCTGAATCCTGACAAGCCTGGTCAATATTGACCCAAAGAACTTGCTCAGTACCTAAAGAAGAACACCTCCTTCCTAATAAGCAAATCCTTTACTATTGCTGTTGCATCTTGTTCAAATTTTTGGTTTGCTACTTTTAAGATTCGAATCCTAAAGCTTTCTTGTGAGGACAAGGCACATCCTGCTGCCTCGTTTGCTCACAACCTTCTGTACACATGCAAGACCATCATTACCAAGCTCCTGGCAAGCCTGCAAGATCCCAGCTTCAATGGTTGGGAGCTCTGGATGAGTGAGTGGTCTGGGGTATGTACTAGTTCCTTTCTTGGTTTTCCTTATGCTGATTTTCTCATATAGCACACCAAGATTAAAGAAGACACTCTGCTGCTGGCTACATTCTTATCCAATTTATCTAATCCAAAGGGTCATAAGTGTCTGACTTCACTGGTTGATGAGTCAGGAGACAACAATGCTTCTGGTGACAATGATAATGAAGAACAGGGTGACACCACTAGTGGGGATGAGGGAACTGATGATGAAAGTGAGAAAGAATTGGGTGAGTCTGAGGAGGAGATTCTGCCCAAGATCTGTCACTGTTTTCTTCATGCCTCAACTTATTTATTCACCCTTCTATACAGCACACCAGAGGTAAAGGCACTCCCAAACCCAAGACTCAGTCACCTGGTAAAGCTGCCTCCACTAGTAGCACTACTTCTCTAGTAAGAACTTTTGTTTTTCTTTTATTTTTATCTACTTAAATGACTGCTCTTGTTAGGCTACAGGTGCTTTCAAGAACCAAAAGCAGAAGGCATCGTCACCTAAGAAGAAGTTCACTACTCCCAAGGAATCCAAGGCTGGCCACCTGTGGTGACCAGTCTGAGCCTTTGGACCTGGAGCTAGCCAGCAAGATCCATTAAATTCTCAAGAGACCTAGCCACAACTGGCTAGCTCCAGGTAGGGCACTTATAGGTGTCACTGTAGTGGTGCCTTCAGCATTGAGTTGAGTATGGCATCTGTTAGTATGCTGAAGCTGGCAAAGTAGGCTCATCACCATGGTTAGAGGTGTGCTGGATAAGAAATGTAATATAACAATTTTGTAGAGCACTAAGTTATACATTACATGGCAGATGAAAGATATATGTATGCCTATACTAATGGTCCATTCCTTATGTACTACTATCATCTGAATTGCTGGGGTTGCTGTGACCTGAGTTATCCTTGTATTTATCATTGCTGCTGTCCTCATTACTGAATTCAGGCACATCATCATTAGGGGTAAATAATGCTGAATAGTCCCTGAAATCCTCTGTTGAAGCATCCTTGATTCCTTATATCTCTTAAAACAAGGACTTGATAGTGCTGAGAAAACTTGCCTGCCATAAGGCATATGCATGATGACCCAAATTCTCCTCAATAGTCAAATTTTTGCGGCTCTTGCTGCGATTGCTTCAGTCACTTTGCAACTTGTCGAGAGAGCATAGTGTCTGCCACATCTCCTCTCTGAGACACTGAACCTCCTCCTCCTATTGGAACTGGTGTGCACATGCCTTTGCCCATTCAATTCACATGGCTATCATAATAAGATCAATAAGATACTATTATGAATGAAATTTGACTCACATTCATGCAGTGTCTCTGTTTCCACATCCGGGCCTCTCATAGCTGTCCAAATTCAAGACATCATCTTACCCCTCTGAGAAATATATATGTGCTTCTATGTCCCACCTATTTGGCCTGTAGTCACCTGTGAATCTCATTGGCCTAGCTATGATAGCCATTTCATTGCCATAGCATCAGCTTCTACTTCCTCAGACAAGACAAGGTCCTCATCCCGTTGATGAGCCTAGACTTCTATGGCAATGGCAACACCAACTCAGAATGAGATTGGGTAATTAATATGATAACATGGCAATCAAGGCGATCATGTGTGTGAGTGGGTTCAGGGCACCTCTGTGCAGTAAACCAATTCCTCTATACACAAGTATACACTGTGACTTTTCAGTCAGCGAAGTAGTACTGCTTGGTAGTCGAGTACTAGTAGCTTTGGCTGTAAGCCGGTAAGGATCTCTCAAAACAAGAGGGAACAGAAACAGGTATGATGTGAATACCATGAATCCATAAGAGAAATGCGAAATGAGACTAGAAAACATCACTAGATGGCAATCCTAGCGAGCAAAAAAAACGGTAATAGATGCGTGAAACTGAATCTGGGAGTGGGGAATCAATGAGAAAATGTGGAACTATAGCTGAGTGCAGTGGGAGAAGTGTGAAATGGAGTACTGAGGGTGGGGCATTGAAATAAACATGGAAATATGGAAATCGGTGATGAGTGAGAGAGTGACAACAGAAATATACTGGCGATAGTGGGATACTGGTCCTAAACGATATGGAAATACTGATGTCAATGTTGAAACTGGTCTTGTGCTGAAGCAATCCTATCCTATGTCAAAACTAACCTTCAAGTCCACTCAAGGGACTGTCCTATATGAAAACTATGCCAAAACTAGTCCTATACTGATGTGAAAACAATCCTAAGTCTGCATGGAGACTACCCAAGTGGGTGACAATATGATGGTAAAAGTGAATATGTGAAACAATCCTATGCTATGAAGTTGAAATGATAACGGCTGATAAAAGATAAACATGGATGAGATATGACACAGTGATCATGTATTGGCACAATATGAGCATGTACCAATAGTGTCAAGAGCGAAGAGTGAGTGTCAAACGACTCTTCACAGTCAAAACCATGGAATAACTCTGGTGAGCTTAAGAGTTGACATGCAATCAAGAATATGCGGGGGTAAATGGTGTATTGCTGTAGAATAGTAATAAACGTAGTAGAACAGTGGATAGTCTCAATGCATAGGGATAAGCTAACTGCCAGCTAATCTAAACGATGTTTTTCTAGCTAGTTTTTATACTATAAGTATGAAATTATAAATAGAGTAAGTATGCACAACTTAGTAAGGCTGTAAGGCCTTGGCTTAGTAAAATCCATGGCCAACATATAGTCTCTTGACTTCTAAAGTAACAGCAACTCGTCTATGTTGCTGCGTATGGACAGAAATCATATTGTTTCTTGGAGTGATGAATGGATCATTAGGTGCTGTTTTGCTGTGGACTGGTGAGGTATGGCTTTTGTACTGAGGTGTATGCTTGGGTCTATGTCATTTTGAGGTCTTGGTGAAGTAACAGCCTTAGTAAAACATGGTCTGTAGTTGCTGTGTGCTTGAAATATCATGGATAGATGAGTGGCTGTGGCAATCACATCATTTCATTAAGTGATTGATTGGCATGTCAATGTGCTGGTGGGAAGTGATGCAGCAATTCTGTTTTAGAGTGATTGGCAATTGAAGGTGCCTTGCTGTGATGGAATACAGCAATTATGATGCATAACAAGATGAGATGGATAACAAAGCACATGAGGAGTGGTTGCCATGATATGAAAGTAGTATAACTTTGTGTACAATCTTTGGTTTACTGAAAGTCCATTGGATGGACAAGAGTGGTAATTAGTGCATAAAATCCGCGAATTCTGAGCGTACAGAGCCTGGAGGCTCATCACCATAATACCCTGAAGTTGCTGTGTTTTTCTTCACCACCTAGAGCTACCAAAGCTCCTCAAGCCTGTCAATACTTCTTTGTGGCTGCTGATGTGCTTGGTAACAGTGAGTGACAAAAGGACTAGTGGGTGGCTATGAACACCAACCAACATGAAACCTCTCAGAACTCTACACTTATCACCAATGTATTGAATTTAGGTGTTTCGAGTATGATAGAAGCACTCTGCAGACTTCAATAATCAAGGAAAGTTGTTCAAAAGACATTTTATTCATTACTAGTGAGCTTTACAAGTGTACTACTCACACTAGTGGGATGAGTAAGACACAATTGGGTGAATAGTAACTGGGTTTGAGCTACTGCACTTGCTGGGACTATGACTGCTTCAAACTATTAGCTCTCTTGACTCTGTACTACTTTCTACAAGTGAATAAACACTTGACTAGTTGCACTCTTGGCTTACTAGTGACATTCTTGGCCTAGAAACTGCTCCTTACAAGTGGTCAACACTTGACTAGTTCACACTCTTGGCCTAAGAATAATACTTTAACTTTGAGAAACTGCAAGAACTACTTTGGAGCACTCTTGGCCTTTGCAGGACACAATAGTAGACTCAAAGGAACTTCAATTCACTCAATTCTATGGGTAACTTAGTGACTAGTAGCCACTTTGTTGAGGTTAAACACAAAAGCCTTTAATTGGGGGCACTAGATACTGACTAGTCTGTCACAATCACAGGGATGGCTTGCCTGCCCATGCGAGTGCCTATTCTACTACTTATATACTGTGAAGAAAGGTACAAAGAGATATAAACAGCTATACTAGTGGGGTATTATCAGTACAGATTTCTTAGCTAATCACAATATATTATGAATAAGCACACAATAGTTGGTCTAGAAACAACTGCTGGATGACTAGTGAGCCATGCAGCTCAGCTAGCAGTCCTATTTCATGTCCTTGGCCCAGCAATGTGCTACTAGTGCTGAGGATAAATGACTAATCACACTTTTGTGTTTGTAACCGCAGTCAGCTATGATCAAAAGTGCAGCCGAGCTATACTCATGCCGATCATAATAGATCTGATCACACTAGCTGGATCTAGGCACAATGTTAATCCATTGCTAATTTATTTCTAAGTCCTGCTTCGAGATTGCTGCATAACTAGTTAACCTGACTTAGGTGTTTCTGCCCCAATTGGTCTGCTAGTGACTGAACTTCATGAGATCTGTGTACTCTGCTTCTTGTTTGATGTGCTAGTTGCATTACTCATCCACTAGTGGCTTTATATTAATTAGTCCAGCTAGTATTCAAGTTACTAGTATGGCCAGCTGGTAGATTTGACCCACTAGTGGTATTGCATCTAAGTCCTGGCTTCACTAGTTGCATACTGCTGTAACTATCAGCTCAAAGCCTCAGCTATAGTCCTTTTATTATCACTAGTATAGGATAGATGTGCAAATGTATTGTTACAAAATCGCAAAATTTAGGTGTGAATGTGTAAATGGTGTATTACCACCTGAATGCCATCACCTACTAATGCAATCAGTGACCATGCCTGAGTGGACATACATTGGCCTATGATGTTTGCATTCTGCAAGGAGATCAAAAATCTCTTCATTAGGAGTTTGTTCTGAAGTCAGGCCAGCAAATCAGAACATTGACCTTGGTAGAGACATAGCTCACCCTCATACAGGCTGTCTGCAGCAACAGTCACTCTGTGGTAGGCAGGCACATTGGAAGGCAGCTGTAACTTTATGTCCTCTGCTAATGGTGCTAGCACATCCATATCTCTCTCTACTTCCACTACATGTATCAGAGTCTTGGCTTCAAGCATGTACATGTCTTGAGACTTTCGGAAGTTGCCTAGTTTCTTGAAAAACACCAATCGTCATTCCTGAATCTTGCTTTCTTTGTCTAGCATTAGGTTTGTTGTTGCAGTCGAATGAGCCCATATCCTTTGCCTAGAATAATGATTTATAACTGTGTTTTATGAGAAATAATATACATACTGAGTGTCCTCCAACTCCAAGCCCATAATGAGGAATGCTGTAACACTTGTGGCTTGCTGGGCCAGGCAATCACTTGCTTTGTCTGCCAGCTCATCCTTTCACAGATCCAGTCAGACCTGTGCCTCCAAAATAGATGCTAAACAGATATGATAAGTTCTGCAGGCAAGACTTCATGGGAAGCATGGCTTACCCTTGGTGACCGTCAGGGCATAGGGATTTGGTTTCACATGATCTTGTTCCCACTGTTGAACTATCTCAGTCCACTCTAGCTATAGGTCCTTGCACAGGGTAGTGTTGATGTCCTTGAAGCTTGCTACTTGGATGTCATGTTCCTCTAGAGCAATCTTGTATCAGCAAGCCAAAAACTTGCCTACAGATGGGTCAAAAAAGGTTCTCTGTTGAATATGCATAAAAGCTATCTAATCTGATGTTCTTTGAGTGATTGTAACTGTTGATCTTGCACTCTAGATTGTCATATCTTGCTTCTGGTCCCATTTTCTTGTTGCATGCAAGAATAGATTGGTGGCACCCCAAAAGCACTCAGGGCATTCTTCATCTCTTTTCATACCACCTTTCTGGTAGGAGAGGAGATTCTCTGTTTTACAGGCTTGGTGAACATCTCCATGCCACATAGGCAGTGCAAAACAAATCCTTGGACCATCCTCAGATTGAAGGTCTTTCAGGAGCTCCACTTCTTATTTTGGCCAGTTCTTCTTGTATTAACATGCAATATTATAGGTAACCATGGTGTGCTTGAGCTTGTAGTCTTTCAGTGCTATGGCAAGAACAAAGTCTGTGTTTTTGTATCTGATAGTACTATTTGTCAGCTCTTTCTTGGATATATTGAGAAAATGAGTACTTACTGCTCTCCCACCTGAAGATCTCCCATATTCTCCACCAGTTTATGGCGTGTGTTGAAGCATTCAACAATGCCAGATGTCTGAAGTCCTATGCAAAGCTTCATGTTCTTTTGTTCTAATGCAGTGAAGGCAATGCATGTGCTGATCTAAATAAGTTTAGTGCAATTATCTGTTTCCCTATCTGTCAAGTACATACCTCCTCTTCTGATGTATACTGTTTGATCCACGAATGATATGGTCACTGAGACACTTGATACCTGAGGCCAGAGTACAGGAGAGGATCCTTGTGGGTGAGCTGCCACATGCAGTTCATCATTTAAAAGTTAGCATTGACGGAAATCTTTTTCTTATACAGATACCTATGAGATATCACTCAGCTGTCTTCACTTCAACATGAAAGATAAACTCATGCTTTGTCCTTCTCAACCTCATCCCAATCTGGAGGCAAGTTAACTCCTACTCTGGGACATGCCCAACACCATATCGCAACAACTCCTGTGGTTGCTGATGCTATCCCACCATCTGTATGGCCAACTCTGGCTCTATGGAGGCACATTAGATAAGATCACTGCCTAGCCATATAACCAAAGCATTTGTACCAGTCAGATACCCAGTTTGTACCCAGAGGATCTGTTGTTTGCTCCAAGAAAGTGACATAGTTATGGGCATTAACAGTGGTAATAACTTGAAGGAGATGAAAGATATCAAGACATTCAAATGTTGCACATGTCACTGGTTACAAGATTGTAGCTGAATACTAGCCATTTCACATGAGTTGCTGCCACTTATTCTCACTGTCTGACATGTCACAGCCACAATACTAATAGCAAAGTTGGTGTACACCATTAGTATGTAGGACAGTCATTGTTGAAGAGACACAGGGTGGAAAAATACGCTGACTACCACCATGGCCTAGCTGAAAGATCAAGCCCATGGATCACAGTGTAGTCCTCTCTCAAAAGTCACTGTTCCATCGCTAAAGAGCATGTAAGAACTTATGTTGACCCAGTGTGAATAGAACTCATCTCAACATTGTGCAATGGAGTTCGCTGATATCAGTGAATGCAGCACTTTTTACACTCTGTGAACTCCCCAAACTCCTCACATATTTCACAATGAAATAGATCAATAATGTACTCTTCATCCTCTGCAACTGTATTATCTCCTTCAGCCACTAGCAATTGTTTAAGGCACTGGAAACAAGAGGGTTTGCAAGAGCCATTCCCCAGACTAGCTCAGCAGATTGTCTCCTTCAGAAAATCTCCCTCCAAATGCTGCCACATCTTCATAGGATTGTTCTAATCAGATTCTGTTAGTCCAGTACTGCCCTGCTGCTGAGTGGATAACTCACTAAGCTATCATAACCCTTTCTCTTGCTTCTCGTAGAATTTACTTCCCCTGATGAATTCAAAAATGGTGTCCCTGGTATCACATCATATCCCAGATAGTCCTCCAGCACCTCATATTTGTTTAACCTAGGGATCCACTGAGCATAGTTGTCATTGAGGCTATCAGTCTTCATTTGTCTCTTCTTGATGGGGGGTGTGAGTGTATTAAACTGTCAAGCAAGGTTAGCTGAGAAATGCATAGAGTGATGGCCCCCAGAAGAGATGCCTGGTCGCTGAGGTTCTTGATACCTGTTATGTGCATGCCACTGGCCTCCACTTCACACCCAGTCTAACTTCAATTCCTAACTCTAGCAAGTCTCACTATCGGACTTCGTGGCCCCGACCGCTTACCATTACTCTGCTCCATTTGATATTTCATTTCGCTAATTCACATATTAATTCTAGAACCCGAATCCGGTAGTGAACAGACCTCCTCGGATTATCTACTCATATATATATACTGTACAATTACTCGTAGATACTCAGTTCAAATATCAACTTGGTTTAGCCAAATCTCTCTCTGACTCTAAGTCTACCCTATCGCTCTCAAGTCCGCAGCCTCTGCTCCATTGGACTATCTCTTACTCTCCACTCCACTCCACGTTCTCCGCTAACCAACTTAAGGGCTTTGGCTCAAGGGTGACATTGCTAATAGCTTCGCCAAAATCCCACGCACTCTGCAGACCTCCGCTCGTGCGATCTATCTTGATCTATTTGGCACGTCCCTAACAATACCAGGTCAAAGGATCTGAAAAGGTTACATAGACATTGGAAGGGAGTGTGCAGGTCAGCGCAAGATGAAGAGGAGCCATTGGTACTCTCAAAGGCTCTTCATTGTTCCTGCTCATACCAAGAGTGCCTCTTTGTTGACCAGGTTGTTGCCATTGCATACAGATGTGTATTGGAGGTTATAGTCTAAGTCTGAGCATTGTGAAGTCAACAATGTCATGTGACATAGCAGTTCCAAATATGGCCTTCAATTATACTAGTATTGGGGATATAAATATCTAATAATCTAGGACATAGGCTGTTATTTCGAAAAGATCACAGCATGAATAGGTATGCTGAACCACTCCATCCTCAGGTGTCTATGCCTCACTCAGGATAGAGCTGTCTGAACAAAGATAGATAATGATCTTATTTTGATGGAGATTTTTTGTGATATCATTTCCAGGGTAGTGGGTAGGACTCCTCCTGTGCATCAATTTACCTGCCCTCCTGCTCATTAGGCTTAGGATTTTCCATTTTGGGTCAGAAAATGAAAACTGCATATTTTTACTTGCTTTTTTTGGCGGTTTGTAGCCACCCATTGATGTGCTTGGTAACAGTGTCATGCTGATATGCTGTCTACATGTTCACACCTAGATTTTGTGATCTTGTAACAATGCAATTGCATATCTATCCTATACTAGTGATAATAAAAGGACTATAGCTGAGGCTTTGAGCTGATAGTTACAGCAGTATGCAACTAGTGAAGCCAGGACTTAGAGGTGATACCACTAGTGGATCAAATCTGCCAGCTGGCCATACTAGTAACTTGAAGGCTAGCCAGACTAATTAATATAAGACCACCAGTGGACGAGTAATGTGACTAGTGCATCCAAACCAGAAGCAGAATACACAGATCTTATGAAGTTCAGTCACTAGCAGACCAATTGGGGCAGAAACACCTAAGTCAGGTTAACTAGTTATGCAGCAATCTCGAAGCAGGACTTAGAAATGAATTAGCAACAGATTACATGTTACACCCAGATCTGACTAGTGTGATCAGATCTATTATGATCGGCACTAGTATAGCCCAGCTGCGCTTTAGATCACAGCTGACTATAATTGCAAGCATGAGGGTGTGGCTAGTTGTTCATCTCTGGCAGCTAGTGGCACATTGCTAGGTTAAGAACACAAGATTAAACCGTTAGCTGAGCTCTGTGGCTCACTAGTCATCCAATAGCAATTTCTAGACTGACTATTGCATGTTTATGCACAATATTTCAGGGTCTAGCTAAGAAATCCATACCAATAATACCCTACTAGTGTAGCTGTTTGTGTCACTTTGTACCTTTCTTCACAGTATATAAGTAGTAGAATAGGCACTCACACGGAGAGGCAAGCCATCCCTGCGATTGTGATCTAGTCAGTATCTAGTGCCCCAATTAAAGGCTTTTGTGCTTAACCTTGATGAAGTGGCTACTAGTTGCTAAGTTACCTATAGTATTGAGTGAATTGAAGTCCCTTTTGAGCATACTATTGTGTCCTGCAAAGGCCAAGAGTGTTTTGAAGTAATTCTTGCAATTTCTCAAAGTTAAAGTATTATTTTTAGACCAAGAGTGCCACTAGTAAGCCAAGAGTGCAAACCAGGCAAGTGTTGATCACTTGTAGGAAGTATTACAGGGCCAAGAGAGCCAATATTTTGAAGCAGTCATAGTCCCAGCAAGTGCAGTAGCTCAAAACCAAGTCACATTCATTCAATTGTGTCTTACCCACCCCACTAGTGTAAGTAGTACACTTGTAAAGCTCACTAGTAACAAATAAAACATCTTTTAAACAACATCCCTTGATTATTGAGTCTGCAGAGTGCTTCTATCATACTCAAAACACCTGAATTCAATACATTAGTGATAGTGTAGAGTTGTGAGAGGTTTAGTGTTGGTTGCAGTTCATAGCAGCCCACTAGTCTTTTGTCACTCACTGTTACCAAGCACATCAATGGTTCACTCCAAGTTCCATTGCCACTTGCTTTTCTCTTAACGTTGTTGGTTATGCTACATACTGCACCAATACACAAGTTTCACATCAATAACTTGCTTTTGTCTTTTAATGCCACAACATTGCTTCACTTTCATCACATAGGATTGTTTTATTGTCTTCACCTTCTACCTTGCCATCATTTTCATCATCCAGTTCAGTATAGGATCATATTGCCTCCATGTAGGCCCAGTTTAGCATTGTTCTCCATAGGATTACCCTCGTCATTACCATCATTCAGCATTTCCATACCTCTATTGCCGCAGTACCCCTTGCATAGTCTCAATTACTGTGTTTTCCCCCAGTTTCTCCCAGGTCCAAGGCAGTTTCCACATCTTAATTGCCGTTGTTTCGACTTGTTTCTAGGTACACTATCAAGAGACGTTTACTAGATCATTTCCACACTTTCTAGATCATTTTTCTTGTTTCCCTCATGGCTTTTTGGTATTCATATCATACCAGATTCCATTCCATCTCATTTATTAAGATCCCTCCTGGCTTACAGCCAACATCTATTAGTACTCCTTGACCAAGAGTACTACTTCGCTGACTGAAAAGTCACAGTGTATCTTGTGTTATTGAAGAATTGACCACATGGAGGTGTACCGAACCACTCACACACACACAACACCTTGATTGCCATGCTGTCACATTAATTGCCCAATCTCATTCTGAGTTTTGGTGTTGCTATTGCCATGGAAGTCTAGGCTTATCACCACATCACTTCCCATCAGCACATTGACATGCCAATCAATCACTTAATGAAATGATGTGATTGCCACAGCCACTCATCCATTCATAATATTTCAACCACACAGCAACTACAGACTGTGTTTTACTAAGGCTGTTCTTTCAGCCAAGACCTTGAAACAACATAGACCCAAGTATGCATCTCAGTACAAAAGCCATACCTCACCAGTCTGCAGCTACACAGCACCCAACAATCTGTTCATCACTCCATAAAACCATATGGTTTTTGACCATACACAGCAACATCAACCAGTTGCTGTTACTTTCGAAGTTGAGAGACCATATGTTGGCTACGTATTTTACTAAGCCAAGGCCTTACAGCCTTACTAAGTCATGCATACTTACTCTATTTATAATTTTGTAGTTGTAGTATAAAAACTAGCTAGAAAACATTGTTTAGCTTTAGCTTATTGTCAGTATCCAATTTACACCACCCACCGAGTCTATCAACAATTCTGCTACATTTATTACTGTTTTACAGCAATACACCATTTACCCCAGCATATTCTCAAGTGCATGTTAACTCTTAAGCTCACCAGAGTTATTCCATGGTTTTGACTGTGAAGAGTCGTTTGACACTCACTCTTCGCTCTTGACACTATTGGTACATGCTCATATTGTGCCAATACATGATCACTGTGTCATATCTCATCCATGTTTATCTTTTATCAGCCGTTATCATTTCAACTTCACAGCATAGGATTGTTTCATATATTCACTTTTACCATCATATTGTCACCCACTTGGGTAGTCTCCATGCAGACTTAGGATTGTTTTCACATCAGTATAGGACTAGTTTTGGCATAGTTTTCATATAGGACAGTCTCTTGAGTGGACTTGAAGGTTAGTTTTGACATAGGATAGGATTACTTCAGCACAAGATCAGTTTTAACGTTGACATCAGTATTTCCTGTATCGTTTAAGACCAGTATCCCACTATCGCCAGTATATTTCCATTGTCGCTCTCTCACTCATCGTCAATTTCTGTATTTCCACATTTATTTTAACACTCTGCCCTCAATACTTCATTGCACATTTTCTCTCTATACATATCACCTCAGATTCATGTTTCCATATTGATTCCCCACTCTCAGACTCAGTTTCATACATTTATTTCTGTTCCCTTCACTCACTTCACTGGGATTGCTGTCTATAGACATTTTCTAATCTCATCTCATGTTTCTATTACAGATTCATGGTATTCATATCATATCTGTTTCCATTCTCTCTTGTTTTGAGAGATTCCTACCAGCTTACAGCCAGAGCTACTAGTACTCAACTACCAAGCAGTACTACTTTGCTAACTGAAAAGTCACAGTATATATTTGCATATAGAGGAATTGGTTTACTGCACAGAGGTGCCCTGAACCCACTCGCACACATGATTGCCTTGATTGTCATGTTATCACATTAATTACTCAATCTCATTCTGAGTTGGTGTTGCCATTGCCATGAAAGTTTAGGCTCATCAATGTAGGCCTCCACCTCAGTTTCGATTATTTCTTCTTCCTTGATCATGATGAATACTGGTGATGTGCTCAATAATGACAAGTGACAAAAGACTAGTGGGCAGCAATGAACACCAACTAACATTAAACCTCTCAAAACTCTACACTCTCACCAATGTACTGAATTTAGGTGTTTTGAGTACAATAGAAGCACTCTGCAGACTCAATAATCAAGAGAAGTTGTTCAAAAGACATTTTATTCATTACTAGTGAGTTTTACAAGCATACTACCCACACTAGTGGGGTGGATAAGACACAATTAGGTGAATAGTGACTTGGTTTGAGCTACTGTGCTTGCTGGGACTATGACTGCTTCAAACTATTGGCTTTCTTGGCCTTGTAACTACTTCCTACAAGTGATAAACACTTGACTAGTGGCACTCTTAGTCTAAGAATAATACTTTAACTTGCAGAAACTGCAAGAACTAACTTCAGAGCACTCTTGGCCTATACAGGACACAATAATAGACTCAAAGGGACTTCAATTCACTCAATACTATAGGTAACTTGGCAACTAGTAGCTGCTTCACTGAGGTTAAGCACAAAAGCCTTTAATTGGAGCACTAGATACTAACTAGTCTGTCACAATCACAAGGATGGCTTGTCTGCCCATGTGTGCGCCTATTCTACTACTTATATACTGTGAAAAAGAGATACAAAGAGATATAAACAGCTACACTAGTGGGGTATTATCGATAAGGATTTCTTGGCTAGTCATGAAATATCATAAATAAACATGCAATAGTTGGTCTAGAAACTGCTGCTGGACAACTAGTGAGCCATGGAGCTTAGCTAATGAGTTTATTTCATGTTCTTAACCCAGCAACATGCCACTAGTGCCAAGGATAAACTACTAGCTATGCTTTCATGTTTATAACCACAGTTGGCCATGATTGAAAGTGCAGCTAGGCTATACTTGTGCTGATCATAATAGATCTAATTGCACTAGCCAGATCTAGATGCAAGATTAATCTATTGCTAATTCATTTCTAAGTCCTGCTTCAAGATTGCCACCTGACTAGTTAATCTGACTTAGGCATTTTTGCCCAGACTGGCCTACTAGTGACTGAACTTCACAAGATTTGTGTAATCTGCTTCTTGTTTGGTGTGCTAGTTATATTACTCATCCACTAGTAGCCTTATATTAATTAGTCCAGCTAGCATTCAAGTTACTAGTAGGGCCAGCTGATAGATTTAATCTACTAGTGGTATTGCATCTAAGTCCTGGCTTCACTAGTTGTATACTGCTGTAACTATCAGCTCAAAGCCTCAGCTATAGTCCTTTTATTATTACTAGTATAGGATAGATATGCAATTGTATTATTACAAAATTGCAAAATCTAAATGTGAATATGTAGACAGCATATCGCTGGTAGCTTCACAAAGCCTTGGATGGTAGCATTTATATCTGTTAATTGCCACAAATTGAGTTTCAATCTATTTTTTATCAGACATAAACGTAGATATTGACCTACAGTACCTAGTTATATCCATGAGTGCTATGGTCTACATTGTGGATAACATCCACAGAGCCCATTGCAGGCTTTTGCTACCGGAATATTTTTTCAAAATCCTGCTTTTGCAGCTCATTTTTATGCCTAAAAAATGTTTTCTATTCTATTTTACGGGTATCTAGACATTTGGTCATTTTGCAATTATCCTTTCTTTTACCAAGCCTCCCACATGACATTATCACTTAGCATGCAGCACTGCCTCACTATATGTGCACATTCACAAATTAACAAGAAGTTCAACCTTGATCTCATTTTCATTGTTCCATATGCATATTCCATATGATGTTGTTTATGTTTCTGACCATTTTCCCTAATCTTATCATGGCATAAAATATTACTTTGTCTCTGCAAAACACCCCCATTTTCTTCACCCATCTTTTTGCCCACATCTCCTAGTTAAATTGATTCATTGTGTCAATACACAACTCATTTATATTATGATAGCCTTTTTACATGTGTTATCACACTGTCATTGAACACTCTAAAATTTATGTACACTTGTAATTGACTACTAAGATGTATAGGCAAGCAAATTTAGCAGCATGTGATGACACTCCTCTACTGTCCATGCCCACTCCCTTTGCATTTCTGCATCATTGCCAACAGAATCTCCCCACCATACCAAGCCAGCAAGAGGAGAAACATGTCTGTTCTGACTCTGCTTGGCCAAAACCTCCCAATCTCCTCCTAGTTCTCCCCTGAATTCATCCCTGAGAAAGCCTTCAATGTCACCCACATTATGCTATTCTAGCTACATCCCCTTCCATCATGACCACCACTTGTCTGTAAACCTCTGTAATCCAGCAGGCATAATCATTGGCTTCACTCACCAGTAGAACTTAATCCATGTTGCCACCTTTGCAGGGCAGCTGGTCAACAGTAGCCTATGTTTTGCTCTCTTCAAATCCTTGAATCCCCCTCTACCTTCTTAGACAGTCCAGCAGCCCAAGATGTCATTCCACTGCTCACCCAGTTTGTACCTCTCCAGATACATCTTTAACTCCTCAAACCACTTATTCCAACATTCTCTTTCCAGCAGAGGAAGATCCGCTGCTGTCAGTGGGAAAGGTGGAGTCTTTGCTGTTCGAACAAGGGATGTAGGCTGCAACAGTGCTATTGGGGAGCCTGGAGGAGATGGCAAGGGTGATCCTTGAGGTGAGTTACTGTCTACCAAGTCTTCATCAAAATCACTCAGTGCTCTACCAGGGCTAGGCTTATCATTCAGTCCATCTGTTGATAATACATCAAATAAGTGCTGAGAGAGTGACTTATATACCATAGGGTCTATAGAAAAATGTGGCAACTCTTACTGCAGTGCAGGATCAATGTTGGGTAACAACCCCATACCTGTTGATAGCAAACTCAGTGCTTGACTTGACATCACCCTTGGTTGCACAGGTGCCTTTATTTTCTCTACCTCTGCATCTCTCAGTATCGCCTTGTTGGTGACATTCTGCAATGGCTTCATTTTACCTTGCTTCGCTGGGTGCCCATCATCTGCAATCTCAGAGTTCTTGTCCTTTGCTTTCTTTGATCTCTCTTCCACTGCTGCATCATCCAGATCTGGCATGCCCACATTATTACTGCCTGACATTGAGGAGGTTGCCTCCATATCATCCAGCTTCTCTATAGCACATGCCTGCATCTCTTCTGGAGCTAAAGACAATGTCAATATCAAACTATTTGTAAATCTGGCCACACTTATTGTAGCAGGTCTTCACGAACACCACAAATAGCTCCATTAACTTTGAATGGCCCTTTCCTCTGCCAGCATCACACCAATCCTTTGGTTGGGGATCTTTATTCCACCTATAATTCAACCTGCATAGCTAAAGTTAGTGCTCCTCAGCTCATCTGCAATATCAAAGAGACTCACGAAACACTGTCAATCTGTCCTCCTTGTCCTGGGTGTGGACCCACAATCAAGAGTGTGACATTTGCCATCGTACCTTTCCTAAGATCTAGACCCATAGATATGCCACAGCTGCAATGTTATCTAACACCTTGTAGAGCTATCAATATCTGACTTTATCTGTAGAAAGCAGTGGGCCTACCTTGCCACCTCCTCCAGTGTGAGAGCCACTGTCAGTATCACAGTACTCACTGCCTCAAGCATCACTTTGTCTCCCTCCACTCCTAAACTCACAGACAGCCCCTCCAACACTGGCTCAGCCTTTTCTTGCCTCTCCTTCTTCTTCACCTCCATTATCTGCTCCTTTTCTGCTGCTGCTTTCTGCTTAAACAGGGCCCTAATCTCTGCTAGCAGCTTGTTGAAGTATTCTTGGGTTCATTAACTCTATTCTGTGGTCCAAAATCTTTCTGCCAGGCCACTACTTACAAACCAAGTCGAAAACATGTCTTATACAGCACTGAAAAATGATACCTTAGACCAAAGCTGCACCGCTGATGAGCCTCCAGGCTCTGTACACTCAGAATTTACAGAATTTACACACTAATTGCCACTTCTGTCCATCCAACAGACTTTCAGTAAACCAAAGATTGCACACAAGTTGATACTTGGAAGCCCATAGCCACAGGACAACACTAGGACTCAGCTCACACAGACGTGCAAGGAACGAGCTCGGTATTCGTAGAATGATGGTACAGGTGGTGGCAGACTAAAGAGAGGGAAACGTACGTAGCTGCCTATCTCGGTCATCCGGCTACCTCCGGTAGATAACCGGTGTCCTCGGTTACAATACTACTTTTATGCTATGGCAACCACTTCTCACACACTTTGTTATCCATCTCATCTCATTACACATCATAATTGCCATATTCTATCATAGCAAGATACCTCAGCCTTGTCTGCTAGAATTCTACATGAAAGGTGTCAGTTGACACATAATGAAAACACAATATGAGCGTCAGTTGAAAATATTTAATTTCCCAGGATTATATGATGTATTAGTTAGCAGCCTAACTTATAACATCATCAGAAAATCCAGCTGACCCAGAAATTAAACCTAAGATTTTTATCAATATCACATGACTTTCTCAAGCAGACATGCTAACCATTATACCATACAGGCATTATATATTTATATATTTATGTTTCTATATGATCTTTCTCTCTCATATTTATAATATCCCAATTGGGCTCTCCCTTTGGTGCACTTTTTTTTCTTTATTAGGCTGCTCAAATCAGCTTATCAAATGTGCTCAAAAGTGGCTGTGCCCTGCCATTGATGGCATCAATATCAGGCTATTGTTACGATTTTTCCATTTTTCTTATCTTATCCAAGTGCTGATCTTATCTGGATCTTATCGCATCTAATCTCGATGCTTATCCAAGCAACCACGGTCACATATCCACATCCCTGAGACCCCGGAGCGCTGCATCACATATCTACTCCAGTACTCCACTAAAGCCCCAACAACTTGTGCCCAGACACCAGTACATCCCCAGACTCTCCGGATAGTCTCACAAACACCGAAAGACACATAATAATAGTATTCACAAAACAGTATATAAGTAGTGTAGCTCTCACTGTATATTCTCCAGCTTTGAGCTAAAGTTTCAATATACTGAACTTACTCTCAGACTCACTCCTTGCCTAGACAACTAAGTGTTTATCTCAAGAACTACTGTTGGCAGACTTTGACACTCATTGGGTGACTGTACAAATGCGATACAGCCCTCTGTTTAGTCTTGTTTGTTTTACCGGAATCCAGGTCTAACAGCTATTTTCAGTCAAAATGGGCATTCAGGCTCATTTGGGGCTTTCTCAGGCTACTGGGTGGGTCAGAGGATGGTACTAGTATATGTCTAAACATAAATAGCATTAAAAAAAACCCTCTGGTGAGGTATGAGGGCCCTGGGGAGTGGGTAAAAAGGGTAAAATAATAAAAAATAACAGAAAATCACATAAAATTTGTGTTTTAAAGGTTCTATGTACATCGGATCACTTCAAAAACTTGACCAATGAATTCCCTGGCCTTGAAAACCCCTAAACAACTCCTCTACAGTACATATGGCACATTTTATGGCTAGGGATAATCGAGAAATTTAGCTTTTTATGATGCTGCATGCATTGGATTGCTTCAGGGATATTACCAATCGATTTCTACACTATGAAGACCCCAGAATATGTCTTCATATGCTATATATGACTACCAGAATGCAATGAAAAATAGGGGATTGGGGGGTACATATAGTATATTTTGATTTCTAGCTATCATACTAGTCTGGGGACATTTCCAATCGATTCCTTGACCTTGAAAACCCCCAAATGACTCTTGGTTTCATTTATGGGGCCTCAGTATCAATGATAATAATGATATTACAGTTTAGGAGGAGTATATATGGAAACTCACATTTCTGGGCCTCAGAAAATTTCGGAGTTGTTACCAGTAGATTCCTCAACCTTAAAAACCTGCAGAACACCCCAGGAGTACATTACAAACCTTCATAATTCATGATAAAAAGGGTGATAGTGAAAATCTCTGAAATATCATATAGCTCACATTTCTGAATATTGGGAAAGGTAATTCTAATACTAAATAAGTGATATACATTGTATAATAGTGGTTACAAAAGATCAGGATGATCAGAAATGTATTGGCAGAGATATAAGCAGATCTTTCTGAAACTGTAGAGGAGCACCCTCTAGATTTTGATGTTTTGATCATCCTATGGCCTGGGGACTATTAGATTCAGATTTATAATGCCAGTATGGTATAGTAGTTAGCATGTGCACTTTGGCTATGTCATGTAATATTATTAAAAATCTTTTTAAGGTCTTGGATTCAATTCCTGAAGCTGCTGGATTTTCTAGTAATCACATGATATGGTCTGGAGTTCTGTGCTGACTAATATGCCATGCAGTACTGTGAAAATACCATATATAAGCTGGTCTGTCCACTGACACTAATTTATACAAGCCTATATCCCGTGTCATCATCATGATTGCTGGACCCTCGTACCTCAGGTCACAGCAACCTGACTGTGACACGGGACTTCAACTTGTTGGGGCCCACTCCAAACCCGACTTTTTACTTAGATTATGAGGTATCAGGTTAAAAAGAAATATATATTATAAGTGTAATAGAGCCTCAGGATATACAATATTTAAAGTATCTGTATACTTTTCTGTAGATGGAAAGAGAACTCGAATCTATTGTCCAGAAGTACGGCGGCTAAGTGCCACATAGAGTTGTCCATGTGAAAAAACTGGAGTACACAAATCCAATCCAACATAGGTAACTGACTGGCCTTAAGACTTATTGATTGTCATTGCAAAAGCTAGCCTGACTGGAAATTGGCGATGTGAAAATGCAATAGGGAGCTCAGCTGTATTGGCATTGATTGTGATATGGGGGATGAAGACAGTCTTGCCTGCATTGTTGCCACTGAAAAGACAACATTCCAATATATGAGGATAAAAGGGTGTGAGAATCATTTGTGTCCTATTGCATAGGTCATTTGCTGGATCCAGATTATGTAGGAGCATGAGAGAGGATCCAACTTTGAGAGCCAGCTTTGCACGTGGTAAACCAGAGGCATTGAAATTTTGAAGAAATTCAACAGAATAAAGGGTAGCAGCATCATCCAATTCATCCTCTATCATCTTGTCAGTACTCCAATATACTGTCTCCTATCCTAGAAACATCTCCAGAACCTGCTGATTGACTTCATCAACATCATCATTGCATCTAGAGAGAATTGTTCTTTCTAAAAACAAGTGATCTTGAAAATTGCCAGCTGCAATATTCAGATAAATGTATCTGATGAGCCCAGAAAGTGAAGAGTCTGCAAGGCACATAGAAGCAGGAAGAGAGATGGTTCGATCTTCAGTGAGTCCTTTGCCTGCACCAACTGTAAGCAGCCAACATGCAAACTCTACATTTTCAGGAGTCTGATCCAGGTGCATGTTTTTCTTTAAATGAATGACTTCGATATGAGGCCATAAAGGTGAACAGCAAAATGAAGCTGCAACAATCTGCTCCCATGATCCTCATGAAACAACTGGGAATGTCTGATGAAAGTCTCCTAAAATAAATAATCAGAAATGATAATCTATAGTAACTCAAAATAAATACACATACCACTAAAAAGAACAAATTTTCCACCAAAAGGAGCATCCTTATTGCAGATATCATGAAGAGTACGATCAACAGTCTCAATGTCATGCCGGTTCTGCATAGGAACTTCATCCCAGATGATGAGAGAAGTTTGGCAAAGAAGTTCAGCCAGATGAGTCCCTCTGCGAATGTTACATGTTGTATCATCACATGAGGGAATTGGAATTTTAAAGGTGCTGTAGCTTGTACGCCCTCCAACTAAGAGAATTGCTGATATACCAGAGGAGGCACAAGTCAATATAATCTGTCCATGGGCACGAACAGCAGCAGCAATAGTATTGCATACAAAAGTCTTTCCACCACCTCCAGCACTATGCAGAAATACCAATTTCCCTTGTTGATAAGTAGCAGAGTCAACCACAATATTGAAAGCAGTCTTTTGCTCTTCATTGAATGTTTGAAGATTGTTAGCAACTAATTGCTGCAGAGATGGGATTTCATAGGCCAACTGCACAGCCAGAAGAGGATTATCCTCATAAGCAGCCCAGTCTATGATAGAGGCTGGCATCTGGGTTCACTCGGAAAGATGATGACCATGAGATTGAAGAAGTTTATTAATAAGATGAAGACTAAAATCATAGAGCTGAGCATCTATTGGATTTGGAACATCACGTTGGTGGAGCTTATGTGCCAGATCATTACAAATGTTCTCCTTGAACTCCTCCCACAGCTCATCTGGCTTTGCTGGCTGGCAGAAGAGAAGGAGAGTCATAAATAATAATCACAACTGTGCTCCTGACTGCATAATTGCTGCCTCCTCTAAGCATTGCCTCCATTCATTATCGTTTTCCAGCAAACCTATAGCTATGCATGCCTCCTTAAAGGTAGCACACTCCACATTATTGACAGTGCATAGATGTTGAAAAGATTGAGCTCCAGCAACAGCTGTCAAAAGAAGCTGCAGATAGAACTGCTCGCCAGATGAGGGGGCAGCCTGATACATTCGGCCAATAGTACCACCAATAGTTGTGTGTCTTTGGTGTGGATTCCAATGTTTCTTGTTCTTGTTCCAGGTATAGTGGGCAGGAATGTCTTGATACAGATAATGACGTGCACTAGGATCTTTTTTGTTGAGATCAAACTATTGTAATAGAGTTGTTATCTTTGCCTCAGCTGCTGCTAAGATCTCTTCTGGACTGTCAGTCTCATCATATGTGATGAGATGTTCATCTGGAAGATGGATCTACAGACACACAACATTTGGCTCCTGATGTAGCTAGAAAGAAAAGAACCTCCAGCATGACTCAATAGCAGAGATGTAACACACATCCAGAAACTCCTTAATCTCATCATGATCCTGAACATCCAATGTAGTTCTATCATGGCCCTTGTAGATGTATTTGTGGATATATTTTATAGCCTTAACAGATACACAGACCTCCACATTGATGTGACAGTTGTATTGTGCACTGAGATAGGGATTATATAAGACAATATCATGGTTGGTGTAGATAGTTCAGGTTTGGCCACGTATCTTGACATACTCGTGACCATTGTTAGGATGTGCCAGATTAGGATATCCATCAGTGGTGAATTCTGTCTGCTCATTGAACTCCTTTGGAAAATTCTTTGTGCAGTGACCATCCTTCTGGCAACAATGATCACAGGGATCATGCACCATGCATTTTGTGACCACCTCATGAAGAATTGGATGTGTTTCAGAATCAGGTATCTGAGCACATGAGACTGAATCGGCATCAGCAGGTGAGTGAATCTTGTCTTCAGAATCCAGAAAAATCAGAAGATGCATATGAGGGAGTCCATGCTTCTGAAATTTGATAGTATGCACAACAGCCCTGATTTTGCCAAATATTCCACCTTTCTTGATTTTCTTCAGTAAGGCCTTCTTCTTCAACTGGAAGACCCTGACCACAATATCTGGTCGATCCTCCACTTTCTGATCTGGTCCATCTGTGTGCTTCAGAGCCTCAACGATTTCTGGCCACTGTGGGTTTGCTGTCATCATAAGAAAGATATCTGGCTTCTGCAAAGCTCTACAAATTGCCATAGAGTTCTGATACAGCTGATACATTGCACGAGGACTGCCAGTATGTGATGAAAGTAGGACAATACACTGGCCAGAGTCTTGCAATCCATCAGCATTAGTAGCTGCATCCACCACTCCCTTATACAGATTTGCACAGATAGTTTTCTGATTGTTCCAAACCCAGTTGAAATCACTTTGTTCAATTGAGGCCCATGCATTCACAATATACTGCTGGGTCAGTCTCCCTCCTTTAAACAATGGTGCATCTGGTTCAATAGTCGGGCACTCATGAAGACAATAAGCATAATACATATGTTGGGTGACCTTTTTGTGCTTTGTATGGGTACCTGTCTCCTCTAGAGAGATATATCGATTCCAACCCAGTTCTCCATAAGGAAAGAGAAGAACATAATGAAGAGACTGATAGCTCGGATGTAGCTGGCTAATGCATTTAAGAGATTGATCATACATGTGTAAGACAATATCCCGTTCATTCTTCACTGGCTCTGATCTATCTCCAGGAATGACAGCAGCTAACTCATCTGCTGTTGGCAGATTGTACCGCTGACCATCAGTGCCATTGCCTACATGCAGTTGCACTTCAAGATTTGGATGCTCCTCATAGGGTTTGTTCTTCATGATGAGATAGGCATGTCGATATAAAGAGACATATGGATTTACATCGTAAAGCAATTTCTGTAGTGCAGACATAATCTCAGACTTCAGATTAGGATTGTGACAGTTATGCATTCACAATGTCTCCATCGGATCATGTATATACAGCTATGCATATGACATCTGTTCACCTTCTGCAGGTAGCAGAGATCCCATCCAATGGTGAAGCTCACCAGATACACGAAAGGAGTATAGTCCAGAAGAATTTGTAACTGCCTCATCTACCTTTACAGCCACTGATGTAAATGCTAAAGCTGCATTGTACTGTCAGATATTTTTCATAAAAGTATCAGACATTGGACTGATGGCACACAGAAGATTTTGGAGAATGCCAGGAGCAGGACAGAGATGAAGGAGTTTGATCTGTTCTTGCAAGCAGCATATGCCAAAATGGGGTCTGGTCATTGACTTGGACTTGAGATGCTCATTATATCAATGTGGTGCACCACAGTGTTCACAAATCCACTCCATTTCTCCAATACTCTGCTGAGAATGTGGTTCAACATATGGACGTCTTGTATGAGGAAGCAAGGAAGGTATAGTCCTTGGTTGTAATGGAGATGAAGGTGGTGGTGGAGGCAGAGGTGGTGTAGGTGGTACAGTGGTGGAGGCAGCAGCAGTGGCAGTGGTGATGGTGATGGTAGTAGTGGTGTTGGGACTGGAGCTGGTGATGGTGGTGGTGACATTGGTTGCATATCAATATCTGGTGGTGAGACAGGTTATTGATGAACAACTTGAACTGCACCATGCCCATGCCCACATCCATGATTCTGCAGAGGCTGTATTACAGGGGCCCCACCATGCAAGAAAGACTGACCACCTAGAGCATCACCATGGCCAGAACCATGTGGTCTACCATGATGAACACTTCTGGTGGCCACAGCAGGCACTACAGGCATTGGATGTTCATGTGGACAGTCCAGCTGAGATGGAATATGAGTCTCTGGTGGAATATGGAAGTGTGGAAGTGTGATATTAGGATCAGGACCTGGACCTGGAGATCGGCCATGGCGATGGGAAGGAGAGGTCATTTGCAGATGCTGAATGTGCTCATACTCACGCTGAGTATGATAAACATGCTCAGGTGTAATCAATGGAGAATCGATCTCATCATGTGCTCTAGATAAAGTAGAAGGGTTCCTATCAGAGAACAGTCTATCAGAATTTCATTCAATGAGAAATAAGAAATATATACATTGCAAGATATAGAAAGGTAGGAATACTGAACTCAATCACAGTGTAACAAACCTCTATACCACAGAAATCTATAAATGACTACTACCAAACTAAAAGATTTGACACAAAGGAATTCAATGCAACAACAGCAGTTTATGGAGCTACACTTCCACAAATGGAAGGGGGGGCAACTATATCTATATGAACACAAATACCCAATTGGTCCCACCACACCAATCTCCCTGGCTCATTGCGCTTAACAGAGGCCCCTATTCACAGGCATGTAGGAGGGTAGGCTTGTCACCAATAACTGTGCCCTAAAGAAAGCAAAGAGGCCCAGAATCAAATCTGAGAGCTCTTGTCTTCACTTTGACACAGAAATTGAGGGGATCACCCAGCGGCACCTTGATCTACTCTGTACAAATGATCTGGACTGAAAGCAGCCAAATATATAGACTCCAGAAGCAAAAGAAAGTCACTTCCATGAGAGAAAACGTGAACTAGAGTAAGAACACCTGAAAAGAAAATCAGCAAAAATGATCTCCCATCAAAGATTGATGAGCAGCACCATGAATAGGGCATGAAATTTGACTAAAAGAGTATGATCAGATGGGCCAATATCATCAAAGATAGAACTAATGCTTACCTGAGATAGACGCGGTGCAGGAAGTCTCAAATGGGGCACCAAAGGTGGTGGAAGAAGGCTCTGACCATGAAAATGGCAGGTGGCAGTGCTCCGCAGTTCGAACTCAGCTGGCTTATGCCATGGGATGGCAAAAGCCGTTTATTTCAAAGTCCGCTAATTTTACCTAAGCAAATTGTGTGGCTGTGTTCCACCTATCTTAATATATAGATATCAAGCTAGCAGCCATAGGTGAACTAGTCCCCAATGCTCAAGCCACCCTTGACTGCAAAATCTATTATCTGAATCATACTGACACTGCATGAAGAATTTAATATTTCAGCCTAAGATCTTGAATTCTATAACTATTTATTTTTTCTACATATTGCATTAGAATATTAAGATAATATTTTTGATATATTTGCAATATTTGGGAAATTTCCAATATTTTTTCAATAAACAAGAATATTGAAATAATATTTAAAATAATAGTTTAATATTCTAGCTTATATGTTTGTAAAAATAAATAGTTATAAAATCCAATATTTTAAGCTAAAATATTGGATTCTCTATGCAGTGTGAGCAAAAAGAACTTGACAAATTCCTCGAAGAAAACATAGCCACTGGAGGCATCAAACCATCCAAATCCCCTATGGCCTTGCTGTTCTTCTTTGTTAAAAAGAAAGACAGAAAACTTTGTTCTATTCAGGATTATCACAAGCTCAATGAAATGACCATCAAGAATTGTTATCCCCTGCCACTCATCTCAGAGCTTATGGACAAGTTGGGAAGCACCAAATACTTCACCAAGCTTGATATGCGTTGGGAATACAATAATGTATGCATCAAAAAGGATGACAAATGGAAAGCCACATTCAGAACCAATTGTGGCTTATTTGAACCAACTGTCATGTTCTTTAGGCTCACCGACTCACCCACCATGTTCCAGTGGATGATGAACAACATCTTCAAAGATCTCATTGCAACCGGCAAGGTCATTATATACCTTGATGACATCCTAATCTTTTCAAAGACTCTAGAAGAGCATCAAAAGATTGTTCACCACCAAGCGCAATGGGTAACTGAACTCGCAGAGTACTATTTCACTCTCCACCACAAGCCTGGCACTGCCAACAAAAAGGCAGACCTCCTCTCTCAGAGAGCAGATCATGAGCAAGGACAGGACAACAATGACAAAATCATTGTGCTCCAGCCTGAACATTTCAGAACCATGATCATACCCACAGTAGATGAAGCCCACAAGAGCATCAAGAGTGTGACCCATGACCATCAGAAATAGGATCAAGGGATCGCTAACTTACTCAACCACAAGAAGGGCATCAAGGAGAAAGGCAGGCTGTTGTACTACGATAAAGGATCTACATACCCTGAGACCACACTGTCCATGGGAAAATCATTGTGCACTGTCACAACCATATCACAGCAGGGCACCCCAGTATCAAGAAGACCAAAGAGCTAGTCTTAAGGGACTACTGGTGGCCTAAACTCAAAAAGGATGTTGAGACCTATATCAAGGATTGTGAAACTTGCACAAGAACCAAGTCAAGCAACCAAGCCAAATGAGCTCTGCTTCATCCTAATGAGATCCTGTCCAAACCTTGGACACATATCTCAGTCGACATGATCATGGGACTCCCACCTTCTAATGGTTACAATGCCATCCTAGTCATTGTCGATTGCTTTTCCAAAGCAATCATCTCTGTCACCTGCAACATTGAACTCTCATCTGAAGGATGGGCCAGGATTTTGTGTGACAAAGTCTATGCCAAGTATGGCATGCTAGTAACAGTCATTTCTGATCAATGACCCCAATTCATGTCCAAGTTCCTCAAAGACTTATATGACATGCTTCAGATCAAGGGAAATGCATCAACTGCCTTTCACCCACAGACTGACAGACAGACCAAATGTGCCAACCAGGAAGTTAAGAAGTATCTTAGGATCTTCATCAATCATCGACAGACTAACTGGTCTGAATGGCTACCACTGGCAGCCTTTCAACACAACAATTGCATTCACCTTGCTATGGGCAAAAGTCCCTTCTTTGTCAACTATGAAAGGAATCCCTGAGTCACACCCAACTCCAACATGCACGCCCCGCTCTGAACCCCTGCCTCAGAGTTGTTCAAAGCCATCATGAAGCTTATTCATGACAAAACAAAAGTCACTCTACAGAAATCAGCAGAGCAGATGAAAACCCAATATGACAAAAAGAAGAAAGCCACCATTGAGTACCAGGTAGGAGACAAAGCCTGGCTTGACACCACCAATCTCCACCTACCTCATGCAAAGAAGAAGTTAGACGACAAACACATTGGCCCCTTTGTCATCCTCGAAAAGTGTGGCCTTTCCACCTACAAGTTAAAGCTTCTGCCTGCTTGGAAGATATATCCTGTCTTTAACGAAATACTTTTCACGCTATATACCCTACTGGCATTCCCTGATCAAGAAAAACCACCTCCACCTCCACCCAATATCATCATGGGTGAAAAGGAGTATGAAGTCAAAAGCATCCTAGATGACAAGCCCCACAAAGTTCATGGAAAGAAAGGTGAACCATCAAGGATAGTCACTGACTATCTCATACATTGGAAAGGCTACAGATCAGAAGAAGACAAGTGAATGGTAGAGAAAGTCTTAGGCAATACAAAAGAAGTGATTGCTGACTATCTCGTAACCAAAAGAGGCACCATCACCATACAAGCCATTGTAGTCAAACCCAAAACAGCTACCATCATCATAAACACCGAAAAGTCAAAAACTGGATGGCGATACCTAGTCAAGAAACACCCAGCCATTGAGTACTGGTAGTACAACACAGAAATACCAGACTTAAAAGAGCTCATCAATGACTATTGGCAGGCAAACAACCAAGACGAGGACTTAGGCAGAGGAGAAGACCAATGGAATAGAGACAAGAACTCAAGAAATGAGCGGGGGACCCCTTGGGAAGGACTAGTAGTGCCAGTATACTGACAGCTGGGATGTCTATCTTAACAAGGGGGTAATGTTACAATTTATTCATTTTCTTATCTTATCTTATCATCACATCTAATCTCAGCGCCTATCACAGATCACAGTCCGATTGCCTCATCACTACCAAGCAACTTCAGCAATTGTACTATGGCTCACTATCATTGCTCACCTACCTCCTTGTTCTCATTGTTTCATGCACGGTTACCAAATGGACAGTTATATTAATAGCACTCATGGAACAGTATATAAGTAGCATAGCTCTCGCTGTATTATCCCCAGCTTTGAGCTAAAGTTTATCCACACCAAACTTACTCTTCGACTCACTCTTGCTAAGACTAAGCAATAGTCCCTCAATTCTTGGTTATCAAACATACACATAACTCATTGGGTGATTGTATAAATGTGATACAGCCCAAGGTTTACGCTTGTTTGTTATACTGGAGTTCGGGTCTAACACTTGAAGGTTAGTTTTGACATAGGATAGGATCGCTTCAGTACAAGGTCAGTTTTGCCATTGACATCAGTATTTCTGTATCATTTAGGATCAGTACCCTGCCATCACCAGTATATTTCCATTCTCACTCTCCCACTCATCGCCGATTTCTATATTTCCATGTTTATTTTGACACTCTGCTTTCAGTACTTCATTTCACATTTTCTCTCTACACATACTGCCTCAGATTCATGTTTCTGCATTGATTCTCCACTTCCAGACCTAGTTTCATGTGTCTATTTCAGTTCTCTTCACTCTCTTCACTAAGATTACCATCTAGAGATGTTTTCTAGGACCTTCTCAAGTTCTCTCTTACAGATTTGTGGTATTCATGTCATACCTGTTTCCATTTCCTCTCATTTTGAGAGATCCCTACCAGCTTACAGCCAGAACTACTAGTACTCGACTACCAAGCAGCACTACTTCACTAACTGAAAAGTTGCAGTGTATACTTGCATATAGAGGAATTGATTTACTGCACAGAGGTGCCCTGAACCCACTCACACACATGATTGCCTTGGCCAGATATCCGAGGATTAGATTAAGTTCAGATAAATAGTTGAAATATCATACCGTATCCTCTGCTCGGTCACAATGAAAACAAACTTGCAATGGAGAAGAACATGTTCGACATGTGTCATAAAGGTCCCATTATTTGCTGCATTATCCATTGTAACCCAGCCAAGCTATATAGCATGTTAGTGAATGAAATCATTTATGTGTTTTGAGTACAAGCCTTCAGCTGTTGAAGGGGATCCCTACTTGTAATTCCTACCCTGTCCGTAATGTGGAGAAACACAGCAGCCAAATGTTCACCATTGTGGCACCCAGGAATCTGATGATAACCAATCAGATCAGAGCGCAACCATAACATTGTGAGGCCATCTGCATTGATGCCAATAGCCTCTATCCAATGCACTGTTACTGCCATAAAATTGACGAGATTCAAATCAGTTGACAGGTCCATAGTTACAGATATGCGACCCTGAGATGACTGGAACTTCTTAGCACAAAGAATCATAATTATCCCAGTACATACTTCCATTTCAGCTCTTAGTGACTCAATGTGTTTCCACCATGTCTCAAGGACTTGCTGGTGAATATATACAGTGCAGGATATTGTACAATTTCAGCTCTTCTTGGAGCATGAGAAAAATTTGATGCAAGTGTGGAGATTTGACTACATTAATAGACTGTAATATTGTCAGTGATATTTTGAAATACACTTGAACATATTCATGCACCTAATCATCAGCAATGATCCATTCTATGATAGTGTCGATAAATGCATCATGCGAAGTACTTGGGAACAGGTAGTGCATCAGGATCTGCTGCATCTGCATCAGGGCACTCCAGGCCATTCTCATGTCGAAATTTTTCAGCAGCCCTTTCTGCTTTACCTTTAATTGACACCCCAAGCCTATCGCATGCAGCCACCCAAAGATGTATGTGGTCCTTTATAAGATGATTTCAGAGAACAGTAGTACCTGTGCTCATTTGGTATGTTTTTGGTCTTGCAGCTGACTTTTTATTAGCCCTAATTATCATTTGTGAATGAATCAAACAACAAGAAATGGCACGCATACCTGCACAGTTTGCAGACATGAAGGCCATCTTCCTCTACAAAGAATGGCTATATATCACCTGCACCATGAGAGTCCTTTTCGAGTAGGTGAAGGGGAGCTTAATGGTGACGACTCATAGCTTAATAGCGATAAAGATCTTGAGCTTGGGGATGGCAATGGAGATGACTCAGCAGGTGATGACAGAGGGTCTGGAGCATCAAAATGAACAAACTGATACATGGTTGCTTGATGCCCATGAGGAGGGGGACGGACAGGCGTTGATGGAGTCCTTATATCCTCAGGACCTTCAAGTACATGAGGTGAAGACAGTGTGAGTGTTGGACCAAACCAGTCTTCATCGTTATCTTCAGATACTATTGTTACACCTAGAATACATACGTCAAAGTCTGCATTGAACATGGATGCATGACATACATTGAGGAGACATATTTACTATTTCAGGAGGGTCATCTTGATGATGGCGATGACCACAATGGGGACTCCCTTGGTATTCATTGCTGCTAGCACCAATGACTGAGCTGGATGTAATTTCATGATTTTTTGCTGCACCAGAGGTCAATGTCTGAGGAACTATTGAGACGTTAGTAAATACAGAGTTCTCCTTAATTCGACAGGCATACCTAATGGCAGTGGTGACTGATTGCAAGTATTTACTGTTGTTGCCTGAGCATTTTTCGACTGGTTCAGTGTTGTACTTGCAGCTGATGCCACACATCAGTGATATACAGATAACGATAACAGGAGAAAATAAGAAACCTTGCTTTTTTGATATTGCATGGGTTGTCCTCCTGCTCTTCAAAGAAGCATTCAGATCAGTCCCTTCTGGATTATAAGTTGGGTGCAAGCAACTGATACCATCCACATACCATGATGGTTCTCAACTTGAAAGACCGTTTGCAACTCCCCACCAGAACAGGTCTGATTCGCTTTTCTGCGTGGTGCCATCAGCAAGGGAATAGGCAGCTACAAGAGAGAGTAGTATTGAGCTCAAAGGAAGGGGAATTCAGGAGTAGCATTGGCTCAGACATAGCAGAATATAAATGTTTTTGAGATCACTATATTTGCATATGGTTGCTACCTGTATGGTTTCCAACAGCACATGTGGCTTTCAGAGCAGTGGTTGGTGACAAGATGAGAGTAAAAAAGCATAAAAATTGACAGGAGACTCACTAAATGACATCTAAACCCAAGCTTTTTCGTTCACATTGCCACCCGTCATGAGCAACAAGGACACAGGACTGACAGATATACCCATAACCCAGAGACAGTCTTGGATACAGCCGAGGACAATGGCAGAATTTGACATTTTGATTCGTTGGAATACAACTTGAGAAGTGGCAGTGCAGTGTTGACCCAACAACAGGTCGCTCCAAGTTGACAGAGGAAAAATAGAATACTATTGATGTATAACTAGGATAGTGTTGCTATGAGATGAACCTGATAATGAAGGAGGGTGAAGATCATCAAGATAGAGCAGCAAGCACACAAGAAAAGATGATGCGAGGGGGAGAAGGTCATGGTATACATCAGCATCCCAATTAGGAACCAGCTCCAATGCCGAGCTGAGCTGCAGAAGCTACAAGCCGTTATTGGTAGCTCAGCTCAGAGATTTCTGTGAGTGGCTCATTTGGCTCAGCGGCTCAAGCTGGAGCTGCAGTAACACTACATCCAAGGTAGGTGAGATCCCTTGGCCCAGTGGTGATAGACCTCAAAGATCCTGAATATCAAATGATGATCAGTGTGTCAGACCATGACAACATATACATATACACACTTGTTGACCATCTTCATGTAGATATCCAACATTGTTATGCATGTACTGTCTTGAGATGTGTTGTTTTGGCATGCTTGCCTTGACTCTTTCTCAAGGCTTCTTCGAACCAATTCAGGACAAATTAAACCTTCATTGGCCAACTGTACAGTTAGTGGGAAGGCCCAAGAATCCTTACATCCATCCCAGCACAACAGATGCAATACCTGGTGACACGCTCTGCAAGCGTTTATGCATGTAATTTTGCAATTTACATGAATAAATACATGCTACAGGGTCTAGATACTAAGGCACTAGGAAACTCCACAGAGCGCAAGGTTTATAATGCCAGTAATGAGATTACCTGGGTAAAGCTGGGTGGAGCGCATGACTTAACCTAAGAACGGTACTAGCAAGGCTGCACTAGGTATGAAGTCCCAGCGCTTGACACTAAGTGCTCTGACAGGGCATAGCACGCGCGTGCTAAAAATAGAGCAGGACACACTTGTGAGATAATTAAAACTTTGCAACCTTGATCTATGACGCGCAAGGCCCGGCAGATCCGGAACTTAGAGCTCTAGACTTTGTGATGTCAGAACTCGAGTAAATCCGAAGTTTCTGACATCGGCCGAAGCATGCGAGGCCTAGACAAGGAGCTCGTTGCCTTCACTACGATAGATTTCCCTAAGAGAATATTAGGAAGCGAAATAAGAGTCACGCGCTAGGTTGCAACTCCGAGGAGATAGCAACCGACGTCAGTACACGTGTGATAGCGCTGTTAACCGGCGTCGCAACACTCAGAGACAGGATCTGGCCCTGAGCTAGACTCCTGAGTCAGCGCCAAGCAATGGCGTGATAATGGCGACAAGCGTGGGATGCAGGCGAGGGAGCTCGGCAACCTAAATGATACTATATTTGGTGGTACTAATTTGTAGAACGTAAACTAGATAAATAGCGCAGTGTAATCGTAGTATAGAAGTTTCGGACCCCCATTGTAGTCGCGCGCAAGCCTCCAGCTTGACGCCCTTGCATCAGGATTAGTTTGTAACTTCAAGCGAGAGAATATACCTAGCATTGATATCATATCGAGTGAATTGAGTTGCGCGTGAGGCATAGAAAGCTAACGTGGCACTTGTGTGACTGTTAATTGGTTGGGTGACTTGCGCTCTAACCTGAGAAGAAGAGTTTAGTGTCATTGGGGACAGCGCTCTTGTGCTTTGAGGGTTTCTTGTGACGCGAGGCACTACAGGTGGCAGAGGTTCAAACCCTTTGGCTTGATTAGTGCTCGCTTGAGGGTATATATTTCCCAAGTGGCATAGGTTCAAACCCTGTGGCTTGTGGACGGAGTTTTATAAGGTTTTTGTGTCTCTGGATCGCATAGGTTAGAACCCTGTGGATCTACGATCGGTTGGGAAGCTTGAGCACATAGGTTTGAATCCTGTGGCTTTAGTGGAAGGTTTTGTGACGTGTTTCTGTGTGGAGCACGAAGCGTTGAGTTGTGTGGTGTGTGTTATAAGCCGTTTGAGGTCATTCCATGTGTCGCGCTAGGCTTTGTGAGGGTTTTGTGTACGTCTCTCGACGTTGCAAGTATTGTATTACACCTTGCCTTGAGGCCCAGCGACAACTGTCGCTCCTCTTGTTATTAAAAGCCTTTGGACTTAGAGAGATCTAGATACTTGACACACACTACTGCTGTACTTGTGTATCTTATATTTTGAGAGTTTGGTTCTCGTGTTTCTATCTTCTTCTATCGCATCAGAATCCCCCATGAACTTGAGGGTTTGTGTGTGTTGTGTTGGGTGTGGGTGTGATCAGTGTCTTCGACGCTGTTGCATTTCTAGCTTGCGCACACAGAGTCTCTTCACCGGTCAATGACAGATCTGGTAAGCCTATGGAAATAAAGATGTTGTTGCATTCCAAAAGACAGGCATTGTGCACTACAACTGCAGATAAGACAAAGTGCCCTGGGATCATGACAGCTGAAGTTCCTCCTTTCCCAACATAGCAGAACACAACAAGTCCTCAAGAAGGGAAACAACCTTCTGCACTGACCTTTGTGCTCCATCCATCCGCTTCCACTAAGGCATAGCATGGATCCAGATGACCCATAGATATCTGAACAGATATCTGAAAAAATACCTGCAGATGTGGCTGTGCCCAGATATCCAGATCCATGGCATCCAGATCCACTGGATGTGGATATGGCTTGAGCAACTGAGTATATCCATGGATGTTCTATTTACATCTGTAGTTGGATCATTCTCCACTTATAAAATAAGTGTCTTAGGGTTTTTGAGGTTGTGGAATCCGAATCCGCTGTCTGATCAGTGATTGGAGGTCATCTGAGCCCATGGTAAGCAACTGAAGATATTCTTGATTTTCTGTCTAAACTTCCTTTATTATTTATGACCATCATTTGGATGGCAAGATTAACGTGGTAGAGGCATCCCAATGTTTTTGAGATCAGGGATTCCAAATCCACTGTCTGATTTCCAATTGGAGGTCACCTTGGCCTGTGGGAGTCAATTGAAGATTTTATTGATGTTCTATTCACTGCTGTGATGGATCAGTAATTTCAGGGGGTCAAATACTTTTGCAAATTTTGATCTGGTTTTGGCTTGCAAATCGAGCACAGCAAATCCAGCATCAAATCCAGCAACATTTTTAAATGTATTTAATGTTGATTTTACCTACAGATTTGGGTCTGAAATACTTGTACAAAACTGTCCTGTTTTTGCATATGTATTTTGTTTTGCATATTTGGGGTTGAAAACTGGTGTTCAGGATTTGAGTATCAAATCCCAAAGGGGAAAACCCTTTCCAAAGACCGGAGGGATTTCCTGCAGTATTTTGGGAACAAAACCCACATTTGAAATTCAATCAAAACCCTGACCCAAAGACAAAGAGATTTGGATTGGGTTTTGGGGACCAAATCCCGGGCTTCAAGCAGGTGCCTCTCAGGATTTGGGTCCTAAAACCCAATCCAAATCTCTTTGTCTTTGGGTCAGGGTTTTGATTGAATTTCAAATGTGGGTTTTGTTCCCAAAATACTGCAGGAAATCCCTCCGGTCTTTGGAAAGGGTTTTCCCCTTTGGGATTTGATACTCAAATCCTGAACACCAGTTTTCAACCCCAAATATGCAAAACAAAATACATATGCAAAAACAGGACAGTTTTGTACAAGTATTTCAGACCCAAATCTGTAGGTAAAATCAACATTAAATACATTTAAAAATGTTGCTGGATTTGATGCTGGATTTGCTGTGCTCGATTTGCAAGCCAAAACCAGATCAAAATTTGCAAAAGTATTTGACCCCCCGAAATTACTGATTCATCACAGCAGTGATTACAGGTCTTTATATTTTTTCAGCAATTGCATGGATGCTAATATTGAGTTTGCAGATGCATCCTACTATTTCAAGGTCAGGGATTCAGAATCCACCATCTGATTTTAAATCGGAGATGATCCTGGTCCATGAGAAGCAATCAAAGGCTTTAATGACATTATAAATACTATATTTCTTCCATATTTTCTGTCTCTCAATTTTAGCACCATCAAGTAATTAAACATGGTGTTTAGGTACCTCTCATAGTGTAGAATTAGTGTACCCAATCTCAGAATAAATGAGCTAATACTGGTCAACATATGTGAAAATCTATTTTTTAGGTTAAAATAGGCAGATATCTGCAGTGCAGATGTCCCAGATACAGATATCCATGCACAGCCACACCTGTGGATGCAGATATGACCTCTCAGGTACCCTGATATCTGCAGGATGGATCTGGTGATGTGCTCAGTAACAGCAAGTGGCAAAAGACTAGTGGGTGGCTATAAACTGCAATCAACACTAAACCTCTCACAACTCTACACTATCACCAATGTATTGAATTCGGGTGTTTTGAGTATGATAGAAGCACTCTGCAGACTTAATAATCAAGGAATGTTGTTTAAAAGATGTTTTATTCATTACTAGTGAGTTTTACAAATGTACTACTTACACTAGTGGGGTGAGTAAGACACAATTGAATGAAATGTGACTTGGTTTGAGCTACTGTGCTTGCTGGGACTATGACTGCTTCAAACTATTGGCTCTCTTGGCCCTGTAATACTTCCTACAAGTGATCAACACTTGACTAGTTCGCACTCTTGGCTTACTAGTGGCACTCTTGGCCTAAGAATAATACTTTAACTTTGAGAAACTGCAAGAAGTACTTTGGAGCACTCTTGGCCTTTGCAGGACACAATAGTAGACTCAAAGGGACTTCAATTCACTCAATACTATAGGTAACTTAGTGACTAGTAGCTGCTTCGTTTGAGGTTAAGCACAAAAGCCTTTAATTGGAGTACTAGATACTGACTAGTAGGTCACAATTGCAGAGATAGCTTGCCTGCTGTGCAAGTGACTATTCTACTACTTATATACTGTAAAGAAAGGTACAAAGTGACACACACAGCTACACTAGTGGAGTATTATCAGTACAGATTTCTTGGCTAGGCCCAAAATATTGTGCATAAGTATGCAATAGTCAGTCTAGAAACTGCTGCTGGACAACTAGTGAGCCATGGAGCTCAGCTAGCAGTTTAATTTCATGTTCTTGATCCAGCAACATGCCACTAGTGCCAAGGATGAACAACTAGCCACACCCTTATGCTCGCAACCATAGTCAGCTATGATTGAAAGTGCAGCTGGGCTATACTAGTACTGATCATAATAGATCTGATCGCACTAGTTGGATCTGGGCATAACATTAATCCATTGCTAATTCATTTCTAAGTCCTGCTTCAAGATTGCTATGTAACTAGTTAACCTGACTTAGGTGTTTCTGCCCCAATTGGTCTGCTAGTGACTGAACTTCATAAGATCTGTGTATTCTGCTTCTGGTTTGGATGCACTAGTCACGTTACTCGTCCACTGGTGGCCTTATATTAATTAGTCTGGCTAGCCTTCAAGTTACTAGTATGGCCAGCTGGCAGATTTGATCCACTAGTGGTATCACCTCTAAGTCCTGGCTTCACTAGTTGCATACTGCTGTAACTATCAGCTCAAAGCCTCAGCTATAGTTCTTTTATTATTACTAGTACAGGATAGATATGCAATTGTATTGTTACAAAATTGCAAAATCTAGGTGTGAATGTGTAGATGGTGTATCACCAGATGCATCTGTGGATGCATCCATGCTATGCCTTAGCTTCTATCACTCTGAACATCCCTCTGCTTGATAATATCTCTGAGCATGTCAACTAGCCATCTGTTCCAACCTATTAAAATGTGCCAGAATGGAAGATATGTGACTAGCCAGATCGGTACATATCTTGTTGACTGCTTCTACAAAAACACTGGCTAAGAAAACTGAGGATGTCTGGCCTAATGTGAGCTCCATCAGTTGCTTATGTATCTCCTGAAGTTTGCTCTCATTGTCAGCTGGCATGTCTTCCTCCACCCATCCATGGCACCTGATAGACTGGTCTCAGCCACCACCTCCATTAGAACAAATCAAAGAAACGCACCTTCCAGTCTCCTCTGCTCCTTTAGAATGAATCCACTTAGGTCTGAACCTCACCCGACACTGACAATAGGACTGAGCATCACTGTGCTTCTCATGGTATCATCTACAAACCTGATGATAGACTTTGTTCCAGTTCCTAAGATTGAGATATAGATTAAATAGTGAACAATATACTAGACACATACCTATTATAGTAGGCCTCTTGATTCACAGCATGGGGCGCCGCTCTTTCTTCTAGGGTGTTACACTTGTATAGTCGTCTTTGACCATGATGCACTTGGATGGTGGTATTGTTACCAGGCATAGTGATCAATGGAGTAGCCTCGGAATCCATGATAGCACAATGCAGGAGAGAGAAAGAGAGACTGGTCCCTTGTCTGAATAGGAAGGCATGCAAGTGAGTCCCTCCTGATCTAAAAACAAATTGCAGTCAAGGATTATCTGAAATATCTCTGGAAGATGCAAATGAATCAGCCAACCATCAGTAAACACCATGAGAGCAAAAAACAACAAGAGGGATGGATGAGTGACAAGGGAGGAGGGAGGTAGGGAGGGGTCAATAAAGTGATGGTCAGTACATGTGAATCAAAGGGAAATGATGAAACCACTCCTCTACTGACTTTATTCTGATAAATATTTGAAATGGGTCTGGGAGGCGTTCTGGATGCAGGCCAGAGGTATGGATTGAATGTAAGAGATAATTAGCTGTTTGGATGATTTTCTAAGACCTCCAATGAGGCACCTATCCTTAGCTAGAGTATGAGAGTCTTCACAACTGATTCAAAACTGAACCCATGGCAACTGTGCTCGTGAAAGCTAGTGCACATGGAAACCAAGGAACTAAAGATTACTGCTACAACACATGATCCTGAACATGTCCCTGTCTTATGATATTGAAATATCTGAGGTTAGCCTGACAGCCTTCTCTATGGATGCTCACTAATCCAGTATTCAGCTCCTAGGCTGTCCACAATATTCTTGGTTCAACTTACGCTGTGACAAGTACATGGCCTTAAGCTTCAATTTCTCATAGATTTTCCAGAGTGAGATCCTGACCTGGAATAAGAGGTGTGTTTATGGATATGAGACTTTAGTGTCTCTTTCACATTCCTCACCAGTCTTAGCACCCTTTCTAGTTCATCTGATACGCTTCACACAATGGAGGCAGAAGAACTTGCCTGACAAAACTCTTCTGGTGAAGCAAGTGAGCCCACATAGATAGCAGAACCCTCAATGGACTGGCTAATGGTTCCATGGCATGGTGTTACAGTGTTGAATAAGGAAACTAGGCGACCCATTGTGGGCACCCAAGAGGATGTCTGGGTGTCATGGGACTTGCTGGGATGGGGTCATGATGAGGTGGTCTCAAGGATAGATCTGATGTAGGCACAGGTGGAGGATGGGCCCAGGTGG
>JAUEPT010000172.1:0-67824 GCA_030435635.1 Armillaria borealis
CCTATCCTGCATTCAAGGATGTATCCGGCCTTCCTCTGCAGGCGGAGCATGTCAGAAAGAGCCTTACGCGACTTGTGGAACCGGAATCGTACGACGTAGGCCATACCATACGGCGGGATGATGAAGTGAAGCAGCGAGACAGCAAGTACGAGACGACGTTCCGACAATCTGTCCCGAACCGAACGCCTATATGCGCACACTGAAAACAAACGGCTACGGGCCTGAAGACAATCAATGCACGACAGGTGAATATGACAGACCTCCACGACCCGACTGTCAGGTAACGACGATGCTGCCGACGTTGTAAGCACCAGTTCTGCTAGTGCACGAGGTTAGTAGAAGAAACAGACAAAGAAGGAGAAAACGCACCTCATGGTCCTCCTCCCACTTTCTCGGAATAGTCCTCTAGCCAAGTGCAGCATCATGGCCCAGGAATGTATTCCTGGAAAGGGATCATCTGGTCAATTCACAGGAGCCGGCAGCAGTCGGACAAGGTGAACCTGAACGCCGTGTCGTTTCATGACGGTCAGAGCCGGGACTAACAGAGGCGTATCGGGGGATTCGGGCAAATAGGGATTGCAGTAGAGCTGACTGTATGCGCATGGCGATGTCCCCTCCGAATCATGTCGAGGTGTATGTGGCCAGATTTGAAAGAGTTCTGCTATTAGACGTAAATGTTGTTGCATCTTGGCGGTAAGGTAGGAGAGCAGCGTCCTTGTATTCATGATTCTGGGAAACGGTTCATCTGGCGAGATGGCCTATGCAATATCCTTCGCCGACACCTGCACGGCTGTGAGCTATCCGACAAGAGTGGAATCGCTAGTCAAACGTACCTCTAAGGCTCTAACTGTGACACAGTTTCTCCATCCTCCAATAGTGCGTATTGAGTACTGGGCTTCGGAATAGCTACCGTGGGCGCATCGAGTTTCACGACATTTAGCTTCCAACACGTTCGCGGAGATCGAATAGGGCCATATGTCTTGGCAGGGATGGTGGAGATGAAGAGAGAAGTCTTCGGAGCATAACACGTTCAAAGAATGAAAACAGTGGATGACGGCCCGCTGGGCCGGAGGGCGCTCTCAAAACGTCACCACCAAAATTCAGTCGGAGGAGCTGTCACTCCTGACATGCCTGAGTTTCGTCACAAAGGAAATGCGTAGCGGCACTGAAAAAAATCTTTATACAGTTTCCGGCCAGAAACAGAATTCTCCCAGCCAAAATCTGATTTCCAACAGACGGAAATGTATCTATGGAGACGTTCTCAGCTCCGTGAATCATTTCCGTCAAGTTTGCTTCGGGGCGAAATCATTGGGAGTCAGGAGTGTGTAGTAAAAGATGTGATACCGGATCGACCGAAGGGAAACGAGGAAGACTGCGAAAGATGCTGGTCCGTCTGTTATGATTTATCTAATGCCGTATGCGAAGCACCATGCTGACCTAGTGCTGTACTTATTCTTGCAATTCAGGTGCAGGACTTCGTACTCGATGTCCTATTATTCGAGATTGCATCCAGTACATGTCTAGCTGTACTTCGACGAAGGAAACATACGCATCGCCCTCAATGCTCAATGCTCAAGCTCAGGTCTCATCGAGATCAATGAATCTGTTATGGATCTCGCGTATCCGTTGATTTGGTGCATGAGTCAACACATGTCCATACTCGGCCTTCTCTGTCTTAACAGTGACTCGCTCGTATTTTCTGTGACTTTCTGTTACTTTCTTGATCCTTCGTACTAATACTAGAATATTATGGAACATTGTAATAATAATGACTCGAGCCTTCCCTTAGTATATAAAACTCGTAGATAGATTGTATTAGAGATCTTAAGCTAATTTTACTACTCTTCGAAGTCCACTTTACTGTGTGATCTAAGCATCTCTGATCGGTTACACCTAGCACTTGCTGACAAACTCACTAACGACGCCCAGAGCTTGTTAGCACCCATATCGGATCCCTCTGGGTGGTTGGAACTTCACTTTCGGACATCTTCACTCACGACTCGAGTTTTACTTGAGTATGCATTAACTCATGTATTAGCTCGAATACCCTGGTTCTTAACAGAATCTGCCAGTCAGTCTTCTGCAAAAACAGTATGATTGTATCCCATCATCGAACCGCATCTTTGTTACCTGCTTCGAACCGTAAGGTTTGAATCCCGGACATTATTTCATCGCGGGATCTTCTCTCAACGGCGGTGTATCATGATTGATCGATCTCCTACACCAGACATATCGGATGTTCCCTTGAACCGGACACAGCTATAGTGCTTTTATAATGCCCTTCCTTCTCCCCATGGCTACTGGCGTTTCCCTTCTTAGACTACTACTCCTCGATATCTCCTCATAATTCTTGAAAGATGCTGCGCCTTATTGTTTTGTCAGTCAATCCTCCCTATTTTTCTATGTAGTAGATGCTAAAGATTCGAGACTGTAGATCTTGCCTTCACTTTCCCATTTCTTACGGATTTCATTTTGAAAACTTTACAGGAACTGTGACTGCCGGGGTGCCTATAACGCTATCCTGGCATCGCGATGCGAACGATACGGGCCAAATACTTTTTGTATTAAGAAGTGTCCTGCATTCCTTACAAGGGCGCCACTTACCCTTAGCAGCGGACACCACTCAACCTAACGGGACATTCAACGTGACCTTTCCTGCATCGGGGTGCGTCCCGAGTAGGTTTCCAAAAAGACGGTAGACCTTACTCACCGTTTTTAAACCATAGAGAATACATTGTCGAAGCATCCACTGATGAAACTGGTCTTGTAGCAGCAGTTACTCCCCAGATATTCAATGTTAGAGCCTCCCCAGATGACGGTTACAATATTACGTTGTCGTGCGTAATATCAAATTCATAAACTGTCATACCGGATGCTTATACTTGGCTTATGCACAGCAGTTCTTTCTCGGAGGCCGTAACACGCACTACAATTACCGTACTGTGCGTCAATCATGATCATAGTGAACCTCTCTGATTATTACACTTGTAGGATCCATTCCTCCATGGAGGACGTAACAATCACTTCAGCTGCCGTACCGTGCGTTAATCATGGTCATAGTGAATCTATCTGATTATTATACTTGTAGGGACCATTCCTCCATGGATGCCGTAACAATCACTAGAGCTGCCGTTCCGTGCGTCAATCATAATCATAGTGAACCTCTCTGATCATTATACTTGTAGGGACAATTCCTCCATGGAGGCTGTAACAATCACTAGAGCTGCCGTACCGTGCGTCAATCATAATCATAGTGAACCTCTCTGATCATTATATTTGTAGGGACAATTCCTCCATGGAGGCTGTAACAATCACTAGAGCTGCCGTACCGTGCGTCAATAATAATCATAGTGAACCTCTCTAATCATTATACTTGTAGGGACAATTCCTCCATGGAGACTGTAACAAGAACTAGAACTGCCATACTGTGCGCCAATTATGAACATAGTTAACCGATCTGATTATTATACTTGTAGGTCCACGGAATCAGTACAGAGCTCTATGACTGCCCCACCGTGCGTCATCCATCAATGGAGTCGATCAAACTCATGATTATCATAGGGATGCAAATCCGATTCATCGAGATCATAAAACACCCATCATTATTGGTGCAGTAACAGGATCCCTGGTGTCCCTGCTCGTCTTCGGAGGTGGTGCATTCCTTTTCATACGCAAGCGGAGACACCGGAACTGGAACTTGAAGCACCGTCTATCACCCAACCTCATAATGATGCCTGAGTTAAATTTTCATTCTCCGCCGGTTAGAAGTAAAAACGGCGAGACTATCTCTGCTGTGCCGGCGGGTGAGATAACCCCAGACGAAGGGGAAGGGAGACAGGAGCCCGTCGAAGGGAGTCCAGAGGGAAATCCGACTGAAGATGAGAGAGAGAGGAGAAATAGCACTGGGTCCCCTGTGCATAACGATACTTCTCACCGCCAGAGTACACGCGAAGAGAGTCCACAAGCTCCATTGGATGATGTAGGGGCTGAGGTCTTGAGATTGAGGGACCAGGTTCAACGGCTGGTTGAACGGGTTCAGGGCAATGTGTTCGATCCGCCGCCAGCATATACGTAAAACCATACGGGTAGATCGAGTTAGCGTATCATCCTTGTCTGATCCCGGTAAACAGCTTGAGTTCAAGCAACAAGAGAACTATTAGCCCTCCAAACCATTCCCGAGTTAAGACATTCAGAGTCAGACTGAAACGGATCCCGCAGAGGCGCGGGACAGGTTATCTTGGACAGACCCTAGACAAACGACATAGTTTGCATACCAAAAGTTAACACGATGGACACACCTACGTCGCCGGATAGCGTAAGACCCTAAGGCTGGCGCCAATATCAAAGTTTGAAGTTTTTCCAGCGCAGAAGGATTAGTTCGCACATCACAATGCGGAGAGGGCAAGCCACCTTCCCCATCTAATTCTGTGACTGTCACATCCCTCCCAAAATCCAGCGAGGTAAGGGCACAATATCTTGCAGTAATATTCTCGGACTCAGAAAGATCACGGTTCTCTCTCAACCTTATTATTATCAGAGAATAGGCGAGGAACACTCGCTTTCACATCTCACGCGAAGGCTGAAGATGTTCGGGATTCACGGCGTTGAGCTTTCGACACTTTCAGTGGTGCTTGAGTTAAGGAACTTAGAAGACGTGTTGTCAATGAAAGAGTCGGTACCTGTCTGTGATTTTTCTGTCGGAAAATATCCTTATCGAGGGCAGAACAGGGGAAAATATAAGGGGACGACCTTGCAAGGAACTGCAAGGAATGCCAGATGGGCCCGGCAAACACCGACGTTGATGACGTGCAGGACGAATATAGAATTCGGCCTCGAACCACCACTGCCAACTAAGCGCCCAGGGCCACAGCATGGAGGACGAGAACACGAAATCCAGTCTATCTCATGATCCAGGACCCTCGCGGGTGACAGTGATTTACATATCAACGCAGTACAGTACTTCTGCCGTTCTTTCACAATAAATGGCTATGACTCCGGAGGCCTACATTCCTTTCGCATCGGTGAAAAACAACAATCGGGCCCTGTTAACCACAACGTTCCGGCGCACTGATTCTGTCTGTCCGCGTCACCCGAATGTTGCTCATGATGAATTACAGGGGACAAATTTATTTCTGTCACTGATAAATATCCTAATGTTGCGCACTTACAGCAGTTCGGTCCCCTCTCCCTATGACTTATCCCTCAACCTTCAGTCGTCTAACTGTCACCAAGGAAAATCTCGCCATAGACGAGGGGCGAAGACTAGAAACATTCCAACTCGGCATCTGGAAGGTGTCAATTCTCAAAAGGACTCAGTTAAATTTCGGAAAGCAATTTTTGGGCTTGAAAAAGGAATTCGGATACTTTAGGCATCTGGCCATCGATGTATACACCCTCGAACCCATGCTAGCGACGGTCTTCACACTCAACGAATTATGGTGTGGAGTCCACAGCGCGGTACTATTATACTTCTCTAGTCAAATCCTCCGGATTGTAGGCGTCTTGCGCTTTCTCTGCTTTGTGTACTAAAACTTACGCGATCTCGCGTAGATCGAAATAGGTTTGGTCCAGGGTGCCACAGAGATTGGCGCCATTCTCAAGGCCGTCGCCGTGCGAATTTTCTTCGTCGTATTTGCAGCAGTACTACAATGGGAAAGGTGAATTCGACGTTCCTCTCATAAATAAGTTGTTGATGTAGCGATTGTTACAGCGAACGAATTCTTCCAACACTGAAGACACGGATAATGACTCATTTCGAACTATTTTTAATGCAGGGTAATCCGACATGTTGATTCCGTCTAGCCATGTCTAACCTCATATCTAGCTCAACTAAGGATAGATCTTCCTACTTTTCAAGGTAATCATCCGATCCGTTGACGGCCAATCTTTAATTGCTGAAATAATCCATTCTAAGAACCGCGTAGTAAAGTTCGAGCCACCTCTTACGATGCATGAGCATCATTTGAGGGTATCGTTGAAATTTTTACCAAGGCAATGAAGGCACTGAGCCAGCTTGTACTCATCGTCCAAGTTTCTCTATCTACCGGGTCGCCCCTCTTTGCAGTGGCCTGCATCATTAAATCCGTTTTCCTCATTCTTACGGGGCGAACGCTCTGGAACACACGTATGCTAGTCTTCCTTCATTGGCTCAGTTATATTGAAAGTAAATCGTAGCTCACATCGTTCATACCGATAACGAGCACCGACAGCGTATGAAGGCTTTGAACAGTATGTCGGCCCCGGGGTATAGGTCTGAAGTCCTTGGGAGTGATATCGTCGACTACATCATCAATGGTAGACTTCATTAACCCTCACTCGATATATCTCAACGCGTGTTCTTTCAGAGTACCGAAAGGCAACCAGGCTCCTCGGCGGTCTGTCAGATGAATGGGCTCCAATTCAATACATGATTAGGACGTCACCTGCATGGGAAATAACTAATGATTTACTTCGTGAACTGCTTATCGCATGTACACAATTCAATATCAAATCTATGGGTCTAGCTGATCACTCTTGCCAGATATACTGTGCAATAGTCTACATCCTCTACCCCGAGAGACTCTCGCTTTCATCTATTGCAATACTCCAACAATCGTCACAGTCCCTAAACTTGGCCACTCAGTACGTTGCTACTAACATCAATTCCTTCCGGAAACAATACCAGGACCTCAGGAACGTCTATGACTCCTCTAACATCGCGAACACCCTCACCGACGGAGAGATCGCCTACCTGAACCCTTCCTCCGAGGAGAACCCAAAAGGATGACATTCGAACTGCGCGATGTGTCATTCTCTTACCCCGGAAGCCAAAGCACTAAACCCACCCTATCGAATATCAACTTATCCATCAAGCCCGGACAACTGGTCGTTATCGTCGGCTCAAACGGCAGCGGCAAATCCACTATCCTGACATTACTCTCACGACTGTACGATCCCACATCTTCACCGCACTCTATCCTAGTCGATGGTATCCCAATATCCCGGTATTGTATGGCGGATCTGCGGCGGGCTACCGCGACCTTGACACAGGATCATTCCTTGTTCCCGCTTTCCCTAGGAGAGAACATAGGGTTGGGGTATGCGGACAAGGTGAATGAAACAGAGATGATTGATCGCTCCGCTGAGAAGGGCGGTGCGAGTCACTGCCTGAAAAAGCTGGAGCGAGGAAAGGAGACGAGACTGTATGCAGAATGAGGCTTATGGATACAACTTGCCGGATGATCCAGATCATCCTTTGCAAGCTGAACTAGAAAAGTTGCAGAGGAATATTGAGCTCTCAGGTGGGGAGACTCAGAGGATTATTGTGTGAGTGTCCTTTCTTTTCAGATCTAGCCTCGTTTTGACCTAGCTTCACCTTAGGGCAAGGACGTTTATGCGATTCGAGACAGGAAACGTCAGGTTTGTCACGGTCGACGAACCAACCTCGGCGTTAGACTCCGAGGGGGAATTTTCGCTGTTCGACCATCTTATTCAAGCACGAGAAGGAAAGACGATGATATTTGTGACACATCGGTTTGGACATTTGACGAAGCGTGCGGACCTTGTTGTGTAGGCTCTTGTTTCTGTTCCGTGAATCGCAGGGTCACTAATTCTGGTACACGAAGTTGTATGAAAGATGGAACGATAGTTGAAGCTGGTACCCACGAAGAGCTTATGGTACTGGAGGGGGAGTACGCAAAGTTATACAACATTCAAGCGAGCGCCTTTTTCGATGATGGGCCTTCCTGACATTCATTGATTTGTATGATTTTTTGCGCGCTCATATGATGTTTTCGTAGAGTGACATCATCCGCCCTATCCCGTTTGAGGAATATCGACTGAAATTATTCCTGTTGTCTTTGGACAGCATATTCGGTATATCTTCAAACCTCACGTGTATTAGTGCATGCAAAGACGTACGCGTCGTCTTCTATAGATTATAATCGTAACTCAGAGATGCGTTTGATTGCATTCTGATATTCCTGTAACACATGCTGCTAACGTTTGTTTTAGAAGCGTCGGTCAGACTCTAAGATGGGTATGAGAGCTAGACCATTTTGCTCCAATGACCAACAAATCGTGAACGGCGGTAAAATAATATGATTTAAAATATCTGTGAGCCAGGACAGGAAAGAAACTAGAATATGGTACATCGAGAAAGCGCATGCAGATTGAAGACTATGAAAAGGAGTACTAGAGTAGGAAGTACAAGATAACATACACGAAAAGTCGAGAGCATCGTCGTCCCTTGCTCTTGCTCTGAACGTCACCATCTTTCTTCAAACGCTGACCCCTCCTTGCGGTAGGATGCTGGACGTCATAGATGGTACGACCAGGTCTATGTGTCTCGGGCGTCAGACTCGAACCGGTCCTCACCTTGGGAACGGCTGCTCTGGACGGATGGGTGACGTGGGCCAAGAGAATTCTGCGTTTGACATCTGCGTGCATGCGTTCAACTGCATTTGTCTGCGTTTGTGTGAGTTCAACTTGCATACGTTTGTGGGCCCATCGATGCATTTAGATGCATCGTATCCTGATAGTCAGTGTCATTTCAATGATACCGGTTAATTATGTTTTCTGTTGAAAAATGACTTACTTTTCTGACTTTCCTGGAAATATCTCCGTGACTTACTATGACTTAAGAATGAAAGGGAATCATCTATAAATGCATGCATGTTAGTCAGTTCTAGTCTCACAATGACTATAGTACCATTTTATGTTGAACTACTCGTGATCCCTTCGCTTTTCTCGACTTTGGGTAAATCAGGCACCTCTAGAATCAACGCAAAGACTCACGCATCTCAAAAATAAGTCACGTATGCGTCCAAACATTGAACGCAAGCGTTAAGATAGCGCACGCATGCGTTCCTTTTGAAAACGCATGCGTTCAAAATTAAACGCAACTGTGTGACAGTCGTGTGACAAATCTGCGTTCGGTGCGTTTGAACTAGTTGACTTATGATCGCTTCGATTTCTCCCGCCCGTATTTGCTTCTAGTCGCTCCCCTTATGCAGATATTCTATTGTTATGATATATTTTAGCCATGCATAGCCAGGTTGCCATCAAGTCGTCGCTTTGGAGCTAGGATTTGGCTCAGTTCCTTCAGCTTGTTCCTCGACAGAACGGTCATGGTGCCATAGTATTTACTGAAGGTTATCATACCTCATGACCTCTAACACCTCTTAAAACCTCCAAGCGCTCTTACATTTAAAATTCTAGCTCGAACATTAATGAATTCAACTGTACAGACTCTACCATGACGAAGAAAGTCAATTATGGCCAGTGTCGATGTCATGCGGCGTATAAATTTCGTAGGCAGTCAGTATTACTTACAGTGTAGCTAATAAAATCATGTTACGGGTGTTTGTAAGCCCAAATGCACAAGACGCACAACAAACGCATCCATGTCACGCTCGAGTAGATGTGACAAACGCATGCACGCAAACGTAAACGCAGAATTCTACGTGCCCGGTGACGTCATATATAGTACGAGCGACTCCGCGTTGAGAAGGTTTCACCTGGATCAAGCAGCGGTTAGTCATATGGCAAGGGAGGGCAGGGTGTGAGTATTACCGTATCCTGAGCGAGGGATGATGGACCTCGACGTTTGGTGTGCACGGGTTGAGTGTCGGGATTGGCTTTATGTCTCGATGAAGGCTGTTCCTTGGCTAGTGTAAGACCGACGTGGCAAAGGGAAACGAAGGAAAGAGAAACGCACCGGGTTTTGGTAGCGCATCACCCTGATCAGCGGTATATTTCTTGGGGGCAAAAGAGAAGCACGACCCCTTCACGTCTTCGAGCTCGATGTGATAACTATGACGACTTCGGATCTCCGATTCAGCCTTTGAGTTTGCGTGCTGCGCGAAATGGGCTTTCGTTTCATCGTACTGGATAAATATCTCAAAAGTGCGTGAGCAACTGGTGTAAAGGCATTGCAAGGATCCTTCACAGAGTTGTTAGCGAACGAACCGAGAACGAGAACGGGATCATACCATCCTTGCCGTAAATATCCCTTCCCTTCGGTTGAAGTGGCGTACCGTGGACCGAAACGTAGTGACACTGTTCAAGCTTGGGTTTTGCTGAAATATTTCTTGAGAGTGGCAAACAGCCGGTGGAATACGACTCACGTGGAGCACACATGTTCCTATAAAACTTCGGGTTTGGCTGATCAGGCAGTTCCGAAGTGATGCTGGACAACCGACACGAACATGTCAAAAAGGGCCCTACGCGACTCGTGGAAGCAGAGTCGTGGGGTTATCCGGTTATTCGGCGGAGTGATGGTGTACTTTGATGAAGCGGCGAGAAAGAAAGTACGAGACTCCGCTCCGGCAATCTCTCCCGAACTGAACGCCCGATATATGCGCACACTGGCAACAAATGGCTACGGGCCTGAAGAAAGGAAACAAATCAATCAACGCACGATAGGTGAATATGACAGAGACTTACATCACCCGACTCTCAGGTAACAACAACGATGCTGCCAAAGTCATAATCACTAGTTCTTCCAGTGCATCAGCCTAGCATAAGAAACAGACCAAGAAGGAGAAGCACACCGTATCCTGCTCCCACCCTCTCGAAATAGTCTTCTAGCGAAGTGCGGCATCATGGCCCTGTATTGTGTTCCAGGAAAGGGATCATCTCGTCAGTTGACAGTAAACGGACGTGGTAGGACAGCATGCACCTGAATTCCGGTTCTTGTCCCGGTATCGTTTCAATGTGGGTCAGAGGCACCTTGGAGGATTTGTGTAGAGAATAGGCTGCTCGCGTCGTTCGAGAAAAGGGTTCCTAGTAGAGTTGACTGTACGCGCACGGTGATGCCCGGGTTTGAAGGAGCTGTGCAATTTGAATGAGATGCAAAAGTTGTTGCATCTCGGTGCTTGGCACTTACACTGACCGACAAAAATAAAGAAACACATGGTTTTTTTGATTGCAGTTGCAATAGCTCCTCAACGCCTTAATATTTTTTCAGACTTCCAGTGAGAGAAATATAGCTTGATACCTGTAGTTTGATATTATGAAAAGAACGGGACTAAAATATCAGTTAGTGAGCAAAGCAGGAGGGTAGCGAAACCACATGCCAATTTTAGTGATGTAATGGCACCACATCAACATCCGAATCAACTCGAGTCTGAACCACCACTAGGGCCGATCGCAGTGTGCACGGAAATTCCTATCATGCATACACCTCCCCTTCGCAAACCAAACGTGCCCATTACCCCTACAAAAGCAGCCCATATTTGCACTCTCCTCAATGATGGTCACACCTGCACCAAAATCAGCAATGCCATCGGATGTTCATGCTCTACTGTCTGCAAAACTGGTCACAAATATGAAGGAAAGGAGAACTACTATGCTCGCATCGAAGGGAGAGGTCGCCCATGCAAAATGGATGATGCAGATGTCAAATTTGCAGCACGAAAAATCCATAGTCATGACTGCAGGACAGCAGTTGATGTTCAATGGCAGTATTTCAACTATCTTTCGGAGCGCACTGTGCAGCGCAGGCTTGCAGATGAGGGTCTGAAGGGTTACAAGAGGTGGAGGGTACCAATGCTTACGATGGCTCATGTTAGAAAGCGACGGGCATTGATATGCCGTCTACGCGTTCACACCTAGATTTTGCGAATTTGTAACAATACAATTGCATACCTATCCTATACTAGTGATAGTAAAAGGACTATAGCTGAGGCTTCGAGCTGATAGTTACAGCAATATGCGACTAGTGAAGCCAGGACTTAGATACGACACCACTAGTGGGTCAAATCTACCAGCCGGCCGTACTAGTGACTTGAATACTAGCCGGACTAATTAATATAAGACCACTAGTAGACGAGTATCGCGACTAGCGCACCAAACAAGAAGCAGAATACACAGATCTCGTGAAGTTCAGTCACTAGCAGACCGCTCGGGGCAGAAACACCTAAGTCAGGTTAACTAGTCACGCAGCAATCTCGAAGCAGGACTTAGAAATGAATTAGCAACAGATTAACGTTACACCCAGATCCGACTAGTGCGATCAGATCTATTACGATCAGCACTAGTATAGCCCGGCTGCGCTTTCGATCACGGCCGACTATGGTTGCGAGCATGAGGCTGTGGCTAGTCGTTCATCTCCGGCACTAGTGGCGCGTTGCTGGGTCAAGAACGCGAGATTAAACCGCTGGCTGAGCTCCGTGGCTCACTAGTCGTCCAATAGTAATTTCTAGACCGACTATTGCGTGTTTATGCGCGGTATTTTGGGCCTAGCCAAGAAATCAGTACCGAAAATACCCCACTAGTGTAGTTGTTTGTGTCGCTTTGTACCTTTCTTTACAGTATATAAGTAGTAGAATAGCCACTCGCAACAGGAGGCAACGCCATCCCTGCGATTGAGACCTACTAGTCAGTATCTAGTGCCCCAATTAAAGGCTTTTGTGCTTAACCTCGAATGAAGCGGCTACTAGTCGCTAAGTTACCTATAGTATTGAGTGAATTGAAGTCCCTTTGAGTCTACTATTGTGTCCTGCAAAGGCCAAGAGTGCTCCGAAGTTAGTTCTTGCAGTTTCTCGAAGTTAAAGTATTAATCTTAGGCCAAGAGTGCCACTAGTAAGCTAGAGTGCGAACTAGTCAAGTGTTATCACTTGTAGGAAGTAGTACAGGGCCAAGAGAGCCAATAGTCCGAACAGTCAGAGTCCCAGCGAGCGCAGTAGCTCAAAACCAAGTCACATTCATTCAATTGTGTCTTACCCACCCCACTAGTGCGAGTAGTACGCTTGTAAAACTCACTAGTAATGAATAAAATGTCTTTTGAACAACCTACCTTGATTATTGAGTCTGCAGAGTGCTTCTATCATACTCGAAACACCCGAATTCAATACATTGGTGATAGTGTAGAGTGTAGAGAGGTTTAGTGTTGGTTGGAGCTCATTTCCACCCACTAGTCTTTTGCCACTCGCCGTTACCGAGCACATCAGCGTGGGCAGAGGCACATGCAGAATGGGGAGCAGAAAAATGGGGTACCGTGCTCTACTCAGATGAGTCCAAATTCAACTTCTTTGGGTCAGATGGAGTGCAGTGGTGTTGTAGGGGTCCTGGTGAGGCACTAGACATGCATAATGTGTTGCCCCGGTTGAAGCATGGGGGTGGGGGGGTGATGGTCTGGGGATGCATGACGTGTTTGGGCTTCGGACAGCTGATTTTGGTGGAAGGCACCATGAATCAAGGGGGTACCGGAATGTCGGCCTGGAGCACCAGGTAGGGAGGGAGGGTCAAGCACCGGTCACGAAAAAATTTATATGACCCCTCGAAATTTCAAAAATTTCCTGTGTAACTCAATGTAAAATGACCTTTGCATTTTTATTTTACTTCAATACACCTATACTCAATGAATAATGCACTATAAGCTGAGCTGGAGCTCTAAGTAGGCATGTATTCTGATGTATTGTCACACAATTTATGATAGAGTAGTAAATTACTGTTATGCATGTCCCTCATTAGTACACAAGGGATTTATAATACAAAGAGAGTGAAACCCGCAGTGAAGAGTGATGCAGGTCAATATTGCAGATATACCGGCTAAGTCTGGGTCTGGCTGTACTGGCATGCCTGATATGGTGCTAGTGACATCATAATAGTCATGTGACAGGGTGGGAGGGTCAGCCAGTGGCACAAAATAATTTAATCGACCCTATGTATTTTTTTATTTTTTGGAACCCCCTTGCCATGAATGCTGTCCAGTACTGCCAGATACTTAATGAAGGACTTCTCGGTACCCTTCAGGACTACAATCTCTCAGTCAACGATGTCCTTTTTCAGCAGGATAATGACCCCAAGCACACAGCTCAGCTTACAAAAAAGTGGCTCGCCGACAAAAACGTTTCTGTAATGGATTGGCCACCAAATAGCCCCGACCAAAGCATCATAGAGAATGCTTGGGCTACTCTCGAGCATCGTCTGAACAACAGACCACGTCGCCCAACAACGACTGCCGCATTATTTGCCGTTCTGCAGGAGGAGTGGGCTGCTCTTGGAAAAGAGTATTGTGATGCGTTATATGGTAGTATCCCATCATGGGTGAGGTCCTTGATATTGGCAAAGGGTAGGCATACTAGGTATTAGGTTGTTGGACTTTTCATCAGGTCAATTTTCTTGTTTTCTCATTTTACTTACACTACCAAAAATGACACTCTCAGCTAATATACTTATATCTTACCATTTACTTCATGTATATATCTCATTCTTTTTCTAACAAGAAACTACATGTATCAAGCTATATTTCTCTCACTGGAAGTCTGAAAAAATATTAAGGCATTGAGGAGCTATTGCAACTGCAATCAAAAAAACCACGTGTTTCTTTATTTTTGTCGGTCAGTGTAGGTAGGAGGGCTGCGTCCTTCGATTCTTGACCCTGGAAAATGGCTCATCCAGCGAGATAGCCAGTGCAACATCATTCGCCAATACCTGCGCGGCAGTGAGCTATCCGGGAAGGGCTGAATCGCTAGTTCAATGCACCTCTAGTAACTGTGATCCAGTTCCTCTATCCTCCAACACTGAGTACCGGCCTTATAATCGCTACCGTCGTGTGCCAAGTTTCACAGCATTTAGCTTCCAACATGTTCGTAGTCATCGAATAGGGCTATACAGGTCAGGCCTGGGATGGTAGAGGTGAAGAGAGAAGCCTGAGTCTTTGAAGAATAATACGTTCAAATATTGCAAAGTTGGAGATGTGGCCCACTAGGCCCGGAGCACGCTCGCCATCAAAATTTGGTCAGAAGCTCGAAAGAAGCTGTAGTAATGGACATGATACTAGATCGACCCAACTTTGAAAGCAAATGAGGCAGTTCATGAAAGATGCTGGTCTGTCTGGTATGATTTATCTGATGCGGTACAGTGCATACTGACCTGGTGCCCAACTGGTGCCCTATTCTTAGAATTCAGGTGCAGGATTCCATGCTTGATATCCTATTATTCAAGACGGTATCCAGTATATGTCTAGCCATACTTCGACCAAAGAAACATATGCATCACCCTTTGAGCTTAAGCTCGAGTTCAACTGATGAATGAACCTGCGGCTAGTCTTCCGCATGCACTGTATGATTGTACCCTATCAACGAACAGCTTCTTTGTGCCCTTGTTCTGAATCCTTATTCTTATCACCATGAGATTTTGTCTCAATGGCGGTGTATCAATTCATTCATCTCCTTGACCACTGATGGATCCGATGTTTCCCCTTAACCTGGACACATATATAGTGCGCCTATGATATCCTTCCTTCTCGCCACAGCCGCGGGCCTTTCACTTCTCAGACGACTGCTCCACGATATCTCCTCGCAGTGGGATAACTCTTGAATATGTTGCGCTATATTGTTCTGTCAGTCGATTCTCCCTATGTTTCTACATAGTAGACGCTAAAAATTTAAGACTGTAGATCTTGCCTTCAGTTTGTCATTTTGCATGGAATTCACTTTGAAAAGTTTACAGCAGCTGTGACTACCGGGGTGCCTAAAACGCTATCCTGGCATGTCGATGTGAACAATATGAGCCAACTATTTTTCATACTAAGAAGTGTCCCGCATTCCTTACAAGGGCGACACTTACCCTTAGCAACCGACACCATTCAATCTGACGGGACACCCGTGACTTTTCCTACATCGGGGTATGTCCCAAGTATCTTTCTAAAAAGGCCTCATTCATTGGTTTCAAACCATAGAGAATACATCATCGAAGCAACTAACAATCAAACTGGGGTCGCGGCATCAGTTTCTCCCCAGATATTCGAGGTCGGATCAACCTCACAAAGTAGTATTTTCAGCGGTGTGAACATGAATATAGGAGTATTTTTCACACCTTTTCTGACATGCGTCAATCATGAAGATAGTGAGCCTATCTGATTATTAGTGTAGGACCGATGAATCCTCATCGGGCCCACCATGCGTCAATCATGAGCCTAGTGAGCCGATCTGATTATCATTATAGGACCACTACCTCCCCAGAATCCGCACAAATTACTTCAATACCCCTCCCATGCATCAATCATGAACCTAGTGAACTGATCTGACTATTATTTTAGGACCAATTCTTCCAATCAAACAGTACAAAAGACTGCAACTGCACAATCGTGCATCAACCATGGAACATAGTGAACCGATTTGATTATTATTGTAGAAACAGTGCCTCCTCAGAATCAGTACAAAGCCCTGCAACTTCTCTACCGTATGTCAGTCATGAACATACTAGTGAACCTATATGACTATTATCGTAGGAACCACTCCTCCATGGAATCGGTACAAAGCCCTACAACTGCCCCACCGTGCGTCGTCCATCAATGCAGTGGATGAAAATCATGATTATTGTAGGAAGTCAATTTCGACCCATCACAACCACAAAACACCCATCATTATTGGTATAGTGATAGGATCTCTGGTGTCCTTGCTGCTCATCCTGGGAGGCGGGACATTTCTCTTCATATGCAAGCGGAGCCAGCGAACCATGAAGTACCGTCCATCGCCCAACCTAAAGATGATACCTGAGCTAAATTTGCATTCTCCGCCAGTTAGAAATAAGAACAGCCTAACCATTGCTCCCATGCTGGCGGGTGGGGTGGCACCAGACTTGGGTGACAGAAGCCAGGAGATAGTTGAACAGAATTCCGAAGGTAATCCGACTGAAGATGTGGAAGAAAGGAGGAACAGCATTAGCTCGCCTGTGCATGTCGATGCTTCTGAGCCCCAGGGTGTGCCACAACAGGAGGTCCCGCAGGCTGCCTTAGACGTAGTGGCTGAGGTTGTGATGTTGAGGACCCAGTTTCAGCAGTTCATTGTAGAACGGGAAGCAGAGAGAGTTCACGGGAATGTGTTGGATCCGCCGCCAGCATATACATGAAGAAAATACGGGGAGATGGAGTTAGCGAATCATCGCTCGTCCGATATCAGTAAACATATTGAGGTCATGTGACAAGAGAACTAGCCGATGGAGGACACGTAGACTCGGATTGAAACGAATCTGGCAGAGGCAAGCGGCAGGTCATTTTGGACAGACTCTAGACAGACGAGATAGTTTGCACACCAAAAGCTCATACGATGGATACACCTATGTCGCCGGATGCGTAAGACGCTAAGGTTCACGCCAATCTCAAAAGTTCAAAGTTCTTTCAGTGCAGAAGGGTTAGCTGACATATCATATTGCAGTGAGGGCAAAAGCCCACCTTTCCCATCTAATTCCGTGACTATCACATCCCTCATAACATCCAGTGAAATACAGGCACAAAATCTTGCAGTGATATCCTCGGGCTCAGAAATATCACGGTTCTCCGTCAACGCTATTATTATACGATGACAATAAATGAGAGAAGAACACTGGCCTTCACATGTCATGCGAAGGTTCAAGATCGGGTTTTACGGCGTCGAGGTTTCAACACTTTCAGCGGTGATCGAGCTAGGGACGACGTGTTGTCAATGAAAAGAGTGGTACCGATAGGTAACTCTACTGTCGGAAAATATCCTTATCGAGGGTAGAACAGGGAAAAGGATGAAGGGCAGAGGACCTTACGAAGAACGTTACTGGTCAGATTGGTCCGGCAAATACCGATGTTGATGTGGCCCCACACGTGCGGGACAAATATAGAACTCGGCCAGAACCACCACAATGAGCGCCCACAGCATAGAAGTCGGGAACAAAAAATCCAGTCTGTCTTATGATCCGATACCCTCGCCTGTGCCAGTGATTTGTATCTCAACGCAATGCTTTTCCCGTCCTTTCACAATAAATGGCTATGACTCCGGACGCCTACACTCCTTTCGCATCGGTGAAAAACGACCATCGGGCCTTGCTAACCCCAACGTTCCGGCGCACTGATTGTGTCTGTCCGTGTCACCCGAATGTTGCTCATACTGAATCACAGGGGACAAATATATTCTGTCACTGATAAAAATCCCAATGTTGCGCGCTTCCAGCAGTTTTATCCCCTCTCTCTCTATGACTTATTTCTCGTCCTTCAACCTTCTTACTGTGCCCAAGAAAATATCGCCACAGAAAACCAACGAGGACTAGAAACCTTCCAACTAGGCGTCTGGAAGGTGTCACTCCTAAAACGTGCTCTGTTAAATTTTAGAAAGCAACATTTGGACTTCAAAGAGGCATTCGGGTACTTCAACCGTCTGGCCCTCGATGTATACACCCTCGAACCCATTCTCACGACGTTTTTCATACTAAACGAACTATGGTCTGGAGTCCAAACCGCTCTACTATTATATTTATCTAGTCAAATGCTCCGAATTGTAAGCGTCTCTCCTTTCCCTGTGTTGTTTCCTGTAACTTATACAATATTCCGTAGATCGAAGTAGGTTTGATCCAGGGTTCCCCAGAGACTGGCGCCATTCTCAAGGCCGTCGCCGTGCGGATTTTCTTCGTCGTTTTGGCAGCAGTACTACAATGGGAAAGGTGAGTTCGACGTTCTTCTCATGAGTGTGTTGCTGATGCAGCGATTATTACAGCGAACGTGTTCTTCCAACACTGAAGACACGCATAACGACTCATTTTGAGCTGTATTTAATGCAGGGTAATCTGACCTGCTACTTCCATCCAATCACGTCTAAGTGCATATCTAGCTCAACTAAGGATAGACCTTCCCACTTCGCAAGGTAAGCCCAATCCGCCTATGGCTAATCTTTACTTGCTAAAGCACTCCATTTTAAGAACCGCGCAGCAAAGTTCGAGCCACCTCTAACGATGCATGGACATCATTTGAGGGCATCGTTGAATTTCTGAACAATGTGATGAAGGCGCTGAGCCAACTTGTACTCATCGTACAAGTTTCTCGATATACGAGGTCGCCGCTTTTTGCAGCCGTCTGCATCATGAAGCCCATGTATCTCACTCTTACGCAACGAGCACTTTGGAATACAGGTATCCCAGTCTTTTATCATAGTCTCATTTATACTGAAAGTAAATCGTAGCTCATATCGTTCATACCGATAACCGGCATCGACAACGCATAAAGGCTTTGAACAGTATGTCGGCCCCGGAGTATAGGTCAGAAGTCCTTGGGAGTGATATCGTCAGCTATATCATAAATGGTAGACTTCATCGATCTTTCCTTGATATTTCCCAACGCACCTTCTTTCAGAGTACCGAAAGGCAACCCGGCTCCTCGGTGGTCTCTCAGATGAATGGGCCCCACTTCAATACATGATCAGGACGTTACCTGCATGGGAAATAACGAACGATATCCTCGGCGACATGCCTATTGTACGTGCACAATAACATATCGAATCTGTGGGACTATCTGATCAACCATTCCAGATCTACTGTGCAATGGTCTACATCCTCTATCCCGACAGGTTCTCGCTTTCCTCCATCGCGATACTCCAACAATCGTCACAGTCCCTGGACTGGGCCATTGAGTACGCTGTTCGGAATATAAATTCCTTCCGGAAACAGTATCAGGAGCTGAAGAATGTCTATGACTCGTCTAACATCGCGAATACCCTCACTGAAGGCGACGTCGCATACCCTAACGCTTCCTCCGAGGAGAAACCCAAAGGGGTGTCATTCGAATTGCGCGATGTTTCGTTCTCCTACCCCGGAAGCCAAAGTACTAAACCCGCTCTGTCGAATATCAACCTGTCTATTAAGCCCGGGCAAATGGTCATTATCGTCGGTTCGAACGGTAGTGGGAAATCAACCATTCTAAAGCTACTCTCACGAATCTACGATCCCACATCTGGACCAGAGTCTATTCTAGTTGACGGCATCCCTATCTCCCGATATCGTATATCAGATCTGCGGCGGGCAACAGCCACTTTGACACAAGATCATTCCCTCTTCCCACTCTCGCTAGGAGAGAATATAGGGTTGGGGTATGCGGACAAGGTGAAAGAGACAGAGATGATTGATCGCGCCGCTGAGAAGGGCGGTGCGAGTCACTGCCTGAAAAAACTGGAGAGAGGAAAGGAGACGAGACTGCGTACGCAGAATGAGGCTTATGGATACAACTTGCCGGATGATCCAGATCATCCTTTGCAAGCTGAACTAGAAAGGTTGCAGAAGAATATTGAGCTCTCAGGTGGGGAGACTCAGAGGATTATTGCGTGAGCGTCCTTTCTTATCAGATCTAGCCTCGTTTTGATCTAGCTTCACCTTAGGGCAAGGACGTTTATGCGATTCGAGACAGGAAAAGTTAGATTTGTGGCGGTCGACGAGCCCACCTCGGCTTTAGACTCCGAAGGTGAATTTGCTTTGTTCGACAATCTTATTCAAGCACGAGAAGGAAAGACGATGATATTTGTTACACATCGGTTTGGTCATTTGACGAAGCGTGCGGACCTTGTTGTGTAAGCTTTTGTTTCTGTTGCGTGCATCGCAGAGTCACTAATTGTGGTATATCAAGCTGTATGAAGGATGGAACGATAGTGGAAGCTGGTACTCACGAAGAGCTTATGGTAAAGGAGGGAGAGTACGCTAAGTTATACAACATTCAAGCGAGCGCCTTTTTGGATGATGGGCCCTCGTGACTTTGGTTGATCTGGATGGATGTTTGCGCATTCATATGTAGAGTGACCTCATTTACCCTATGTCGTTTGAGGAATACCGACTGGAACCATTCCTGTACCGCGTATTTTGTATCTCTTCGAACCTCGCGTAGATAGCGCATGCAGAGACATCTACGTCGTCTTCTATCGATTATAACGGAGATACGATAGATCGTCTCCTGCTATTCCTGCGGCACAGCTGTTAACATTCATTTATACTCGCGTCAGCCAGACTCTAAGAGTGGTATGAGAGCGAAACGATATCGCTTCGATGACCAAGAAATCGCGGATGGTGGTGAAATAATATGATTTAAAATATTTGTGAGCCGGGACAGTAAAAATATGGTACGTCGAGAAAGCACATGCAGATTGAAGACTATGAAAAGGAGTACTAGCGTATGAAGTAAAATATGAAACGTTGGGAGCTTCATCGCACTTTGCTCTTGCACTGAGCGTCACCATCTTTCTTCCCCGCCAAACGCTGACTCCTCCTCGCAGTAGGATGCTGGACGTCATAGATGGTACGACCAGGTCTATGTGTCTCGGGCGTCAGACTCGAACCGGTCTTCACCTTGGGAACGGCTGCTCTTGACGGATGAGTGACGTCGTATATGGTACGAGCGACTCCGCGTTGAGAAGGTTTCACCTGGATCAAGCAGCGGTTAGCCATAGGGAAAAGGTGGCAGGTTGTAGGCGTTACCGTATCCTGGGCGCCGGATGATGGACGTCGATGTTTTCTGTGCACAGGTTGAGCGTCGGGATTGGCTTTATGTCTAGGTGAAGGCTGTTTCTTGGCTACAGCAATGAATCAACGCGTAAGAGCCGACATGGTAAAAGGAAACGAAGGAAAGGAACACACCGGGTTTTGGTAGTGTATCACCCTGATCAGCGCTATATTTCTTGGGGGCAAAAGAGAAGCACGATCCGTTCACGCTCTCAAGCTCGATGTGATAGCTATGACGACTTCGGATTTCCGTTTCCGCCTTTTGATCTGCGTGCTGCGCGAAATGGGCTTTCATCTCGTCGTATTGGGTAAAGATCTCGAAAGTGCGTGGGCAGCCGGTGTAAGGGCATTGCAAGGATCCTTCGTAGAGTTGTTAGCTAAGGGACCGAGAACGGGAAGAAGACGGGACCGTACCATCCTTGCCGTAAATATCCCTTCCCTTCGGTTGAAGTGGCGTACCGTAGACAGAAATGTAGTGACACTGTCGAAGCTTGGGTTTGGCTGAAATTGTTTCCTGAGCATGACACACAGCCGGTGGAATAAAACTCACGTGGAGCACGCATCGCAGTCTTGTTCCTATAAAACTTCGGCCTTGGCTGATCAGGCAATTCTGCGTTGATGTCGGACCACTGACAGTCGCGATCATCAATCTCGTCGAAACGTCGTTTGTTGCTATGAGGTACCGGTTGAGGGTAAATGAAACCATTCGAAGCAGGTTGGATTTCGTTGAAGCCAGAGTTATCGTCCCGAGGCCGAAGAGGTTGCCGAGAGTCTGTACTGAGACCAGAGATATCCCTTGAGGTCATTCGTTTTGGCACATTATCCTCGACGCGAGACTCAATCCGAGGACGAGCAGGAGATTCCTACGGGATTATCAGCGTCCGGATTGTCTATTGCGGGAAAAACTCGTACAGCCCGGAGTGGATGTCGCGGAGACGCGTCTGTCGTCGACGCTGGGTTCAGAAGCCATCTACGCGGTCAGAGATTGAGAAACAGACTCGAGGCAAGAACAACTGCGAGACTCACCGAAGCGATGGGGGTCCCTCAAGTGCTGCCATTTTGTATATCGACGTGGAGTGAAGAAAAGAAGGAAAGGTCAGGGTTGCAATGCGATTTTCGCAGAGGTAAACGTAAAGCACATGATCCGGTGATTTTCCGGCATTTTTAGACGCGTCGCGCGACGCGCGCGTCCTGCCTCCCAGGGCCAAAGGGCAGGGTCCGTTCCGTTTCGGGCAAGTCCACGGAAGGCTAGCTAATAAATACGAGCAAAGCTCGGGTATCTAGGTTCCTTGGCAGTCTTCGCCTGCTATGCGTTGCGGGACGCATGCATCAGTGAGTGATATTTCAAGACACTAAAAGCTCTGTTGATCAATTAATGATCTGATGCCGAAAAGTCTACTCCGTATTTGATAGAGACTAGTAGAAACGAGTTCGTGGACAGAAGGAGATCTTTGAATAATAGGCCGTTGGCGGTCCCAGGCATCAATGATTTTGAATTTCCTTGGAGCAGCAATAACCTTTCCGAGACAGACGACCGACGTCCCTATACGTTTGGTGAGGCAGGCTGGATGCCAATACAACAGATCCCGTTCCACGCGGACATTGTATATCGGATGCGGGAGTGCAAATGAGCATCCCTTGCTTGAAGTTGCTGTCCCGTCCGGTACGGAATTTCTGGAACCATGAGCTATCATCACCTATGGGATCCAGCCTAGTCGTCTCTACAGGGTTTCGTGGCATATTCGAAACAGCAGACTATATTCTGGAGCAGGGTTGACGATTCCACAATCGGATGACTTGATGAAACGTCCGATATGTTACTGTATGTCGGACACGTGAATTATATTCCCGGATAATTATCTGGTAGTTAGGAAGGTCAGCTCATAGTCGATGCGCTTTAACAGATGTTTGTCTCCCAAATTCATGGCCGAAACCACGTTAATTACCTTGTAGGTAATGCGTTGGGTTGAAGGATTCACTTTGGATTGATGACTATCATATTTCGGTGAGCGGAGTCTTGGCATCGACTACCATGAGTAACAGCACTTTTGGCTATGCCTTACCGCTGCAAAAGATTCATGTCAACTGAGAGCCAAACGTTGATTTAGTGGGAAGAAATACCCGAAACGACATTGACATTTGGCTGATACTGCGGGCGCCGGTTGCGCGGCTAAGGGTTGACATGATTTCCTTTTCCACGAGGCTCTGGGATCCTGAAGTGGTCACGAGAGACGGAAACTTCCAAAGAACTTGAGCGTAAATGCAGAGGTTGTCCAATCGGAAACGGAGGGAATGAATCTACACGGAGGAAGTCAATTTGATGACGAACAACCTTGACTTCTACCTGCTTTGACCTGAAAAACACTGAGACATGTTTCCCTTGGCGCTGGATCCAGACCAAATACATTTTATATTAGTTAGCTTTCGTGCAGGAAGGAGCGGGCGCATCAACGGTGTGTGCCTGAGGTATCCATTGCGGCGGGAGCATCACGATTCACGATGATGTGGCGTGACGTCACTTCGGTCCCTGCATTCTTTCGGAGATAACCGGCTCCGTCCCTCCTCGCTTTCTTCTTTCGCCGCACAACGACAGCTTTCCGCAGCTTCTTCTGTTGTTAAAGCGCCTTCAGATCCTTCCTCGGTTATGGTACGTTGGAACATTTCTTTTTCCGCTTTTTCGATTTCTACACTGCTCTGACTGTGATAATTGCGACTGACTAGGTGACAATTGAAATCGTTGATGCCGACGAACCGCGGTCCATTAAACAGGGACCGGCCATTGAGTCAGTTAAGCGAAACAGCTTCCTCGTATTCACTTGAATCTGGGCTTCTCTAGGGCGTTTGAGCGGAAATCGTAGTTCCGATTCGGTCACAGAGAGGCGCCCACTCCCCATTATCCGCAGATGGCAGCATCGGTCATCACTGCTGGCTATATTAACGCCAAGCTGATCCAACTCTTTCCCTGCCAAAATACTCAGTGTTGCGCCTAGCTTTCAATACTCAAACTCAAATTACCCCAGACAAGCCGCTCTTCATTATGTTGTCATGGATGGCTGATATTTTCCCCACAACACATTCACCGCCACCTGTCGTCACCCAGTCCGATTATACTCCCCTCACCATCGAGTGCATCCAAATACCTGCAGATGGCTCGGATCCTCATATGGTTCGCCTCGAAACCACCTATATTAATGACGACAAGCTCGATGACTGTTTCCTCTTCCACATCCCCGACGTTCGCGTCTTCTGGACATTCCATTACGCCACCGACGCCAAATCGGAGGAGGGGATATGGCGAAAGCGTACCCTTCGCCGAGTCGACGTAGCTGACCAATACACCGAAGCTCTCAACGGGAGCTACTATTTCTTTCGCTGCATCGATGGACGTCTGCAGAGGAATTTGCACTTTAGGAAGGACACGACGGTGCGGGGAGACGTATTTGTGACGAAGGTGAAGGACTGGGATGGATGGTCGGAGCCTGCGGAATATATTGATGTTCCGACGGTGTTCGTGGAGACGAGAGAAGGAAAGATAACGCTGCGGAGGATGATGGATGCTTTCGTGAGCGCTTGCACAAATTGAAGTTCGGAAAGACGCTCCTAGCTTCCACGACAGTTCACTATTATGGGATCACACGGACTTCGATAACCTATTGTACGACCATTTAATATTTCTCCTCACAGTCAGATCACAATTCATTGACAAACAGCAGCTATATACCATACTCATTCATTCCACGCCGTGTATATTGTTCATCTTCCCAAAATTTCGTTGCTACTTTGGAGTACCTACATTTTATCGCATTGGCCTACTCTTATTCCTTTCAGGACCACATACTACGCCCTTTGACTTTTGATCTTTGAGATCTTTGAAATATTCCATGTTCCAGTTATTCCCCTCCGCAAACGCTGCCCACGCTAAGCGAAGTCTGTCTGGAAAGACGTCATTTGTGGGGAATCAAATTGACGAGCGACAGTTGGAATGGTGCGGAACCGGTATAATAGCTACCGCGATTCTCCAAAGGGAGTCCGGGGCTGCTCTCCGATTAAATAGGAAGCACCCATTCAGGCCTAGTGTATCCCGTAAGAGGGCCACTACTTGGACAGGATAAGGAGGGGCAGTAAGACAAACTTTAAAGGCACCAGGACGCTAAACTTTGTTACCGTTAGCAGATGATCATGCTTAGCAGTGTACTGCGACCCGAAGCTAGGAAAACATTACACTCTGTAGTGACTTGAAAGCAGACCTGTATCCTAGTCACGAGTATAAGGGTCGACAGGTGCTGTTGCTTGCGATTGGCAGTGCCTTCGCGGAAGCTAAATACACAGACGACATATTGAATAGGCGCGACTTCTTCTACAGACTACTGTACCATTTCAATCACTTCGAATGTCGCGTGTCGCAGAGGCTCATTCGTATTCGTAAAAGAACCCCGTGTCACACATCTCAAAGGCCTCATTCGGGAGGGTTTGGTGTCACAAATCCGTAAAAAATCTAAATCTGGCGAAAAATAGCCAAAATTAGTGTTTTCTAGTCTGCGACGCTTTTTGTACTATTTCTACGTCATCCCAACTGTTCCAGACATGATATTCTGCTCCAAAACCTGTCCTGGAATTGAAATGTATTCGTATTTTGTACGAATGTCCTAGTCTCAAGCCCCGCATTCGGTCATTCGGTGAGATCCAAGTATGTCACTTGTCACAAGCCATTCGAAGTGATTCAAATGGTACAGTAGCATGCATCATACCCCGCGGTCCGAGAAAGCGTTTATCACTTGTAATAAAGGCTGATCGGATAACGCCACAATGACGGTTCTGTAATCCACCGACCTTTCGTAGTCTACGATATTGGCGAAGCACATACATGAATGAACCTTGAAATGAACTTTGAATGTTCGAATTCGAATTTGCAAAGTCCATTCCCAGTTGGTCCTCACACGTGATTCTCACGTTTGCTTTAAATTTCTTCTTCGGCTGCCGTATGCTCTTTCTTCTACTTTTTCATCATTCACTAGCCACTCATTTTCGCATCGTCTGGTACGAGCTCACACTTTCATTCTTTCGACTGGTTCGCGCACCAGTCCGTCAAGCTTGTTCAAAGGACTTTCTTGAGATATCGTCTCGCTGCGCCGCAGTGGCTCACGTTGTGGTGGTATTCTGGGAGTCGCTGGGTACGTGATACGCACGGCTAATTTATCAATACTCAATCCTTACTTGAAATTAGTCAGTCCTTTGACGCGATGGGTCAATCGGTAAGATCGGAAAGCGTTCTTCCACTGGAGCTCGTGGAGAAAATCATCGACGAGCTCGCGACCGACAGGAAAGCGTTGCGAGCATGCTCTTATGTATCACGCTTCTTTTATACTCGCACGCGATTCCACCTTTTCAAGACCCTCAACCTCTACTATCCCATAGTCCAACACGAGCTCGCGCGTCTCGTCGATTTCTGGGACCAATCCCCACACATCCCATCCTACATCCGCACCTTTTATTTCTCCACAAAATTTCTCACAGAACGCGAAGCACCTCGTATCCTGCGCCATCTGCGGAACGTCAAAGACGCGTTCATGAAGGACTTTGACATTGACCATTTTTGGCCTACTGAACCTCTCGAGGCCTTGGCCAGTCTCCACATCGGGACCTTGACGATCAACGAGTCCCACTTTACGAGCGTCAACGCGTTCGCTTATGTCATTCGTTGCTTTCCCCGACTGTATTCTCTCAATCTCCCTGGCGCGTCCATCTCGGCCGCAGCCGAGTTTCCCTGGGTCAACGGCGTGAACGGATGTGGTCCTCCCCATATCAAGCATCTCAGCATCATAGCCAGGTCCATCAAGACCCGAAAATCCAATACGCTCCTGTTCGCACAGTTCCCTTTCAATAATGAGCCTTTCCGTATCAATAACCTGCAAACGTTCGAGGTTAAATGCGCCAACCAGACAGACCTTATCCGCCTCGGCCGTTTCCTTCCCCACACTTTGAGGACGCTCAAGAACTTTAGTATCACAAAGGTGGATAATGGTGAATGATCTCTCTTTAATATATCGACCATCTATCTCACCATCGTTCCAACATCAGGTGTTTCCGGTCCTGGGCAGCCGCTTCCCTGGGCGCTATCAGTTCGCCCGCTATCCCTCGATTCAAGCGAACGCCTGATCATCGACATTGGGTTCAAAGCCGGGTACTACGCCGATTACTTGCGCTGGTGGATCTCCAGTATATCCGAGGCAACAAATATTCGATCGATCCACATTCGAATCGCAATGGCTTTCACGTATCTTGACAAGGTGGAAGACAAACCTTGGCAAAGCGTATGGAAAGCGTTCAATTCGGTGTTGTTGGATAAGCAGTCTTTGGAGCTTGTGGTCGTCTTGCTTCATATACCATCTTTTCCTCATTTGTTTCTGTCGAGGAAAAGGGGTATCGAGAGGGAGTGTAGGCATTTGATAAAGCGAGATATCATGCGCGTGGTATTTCCGGAGAGGATAAGCTTGGCGACGTTTTAGATATGCGTTATTGACGAGGCTAAGACGTATGTAAACCGTAGCTATGGTTCTCTATAGATACGGGTATATAATAGGTAGATCTAACTAATTAGGAGCAATACTAGCTATGTAGATAATAACAGCTGTAGGCGTACGATAAAAGAGGATTAGTGTTAAGGGACCGGTGCCCTCTCCGAAAAAACCTGTTCTTGACGTGGATGGTAACATTAGGCGATATGTGGATCTTGACCTCTAGCTGAGGATTCTCCGTTCCACTTCTGGAAGGCTGACATTTCAATGGGCGAGATAGGAGGACATCGAGGAAGCGACGCTCTTTTTGGGTCCTCATGGGAATCGGGTGATGGTGGACGCGAAACTGTTGGCAAAATGGTCATCGGCGCACGAGCGTCCCTTGGTCTAGGCTGCATGTCGATCTTGACGCTGACTGACATTTGATCAGAATAAAACCCACCACCACCACCTCCTCCCTCGAGCTGTTGAAAAGTCACCCGGACCTCCGGAACGGACCCTGATGCGGAGGTCTGAATACGAGCGGTATAGATTAGTAATTTTTTGGAAACGTGGTAAAGAACTAACTGAAGGTGCACGGGCGGTTGAGCGACTCTGAAACTACAATGAGGACAATGCTTTTCTAGAATTCGCGAACAAGCCTACCGCCTGCGAGTCTAGTTCCTCTTTGACACGGCGTAGAAACCGAGCAACCCTACCAATCTGAGACTGATCGAGAAACCTTCCCTTGGATAATGTTGACTGTGCAGGAGCAAACTCGTCAGTGTTCCTAAACGAAAGTGAGTACCAGGGACAAGCGTGATAAATTATGTTTCGGAAGATACCTGGCAATGGAATCGATCCTTCTTTGCAGCTCTTCGGGTATCGAAAAACGGTCTATCAGTGCGACGAACTGAGCATTTATTTCCTGCATCAAATCATATATATCTTGGAGCTCCCGCTCTTCAGACGATATCTTGGTGCGTAAAATCAGCTAAGGCAAGTAATTTGAGAAAAATAATACAGGCGCACCTCTATGAGATCAACTACACCAAGATTCATTTTGACGAAATTCTGTACACGAGGTATCGGTGAAGGTATCTTGTCAAGCGTAGTGGACATAAGATGAAGTGTCGCCTTCAATGCTTGAACGACACGCTGCTCGCGCTCGTTGCTGACGGGGTTTCTGGGAACCTGTGGCTGAGATATAATGAGAGTCAATGGATTCGCCGTCGGTTCAAGTGTCTGCGAAGCACTGTTTGAATGCAACTCGGTCAAATCCGCTGGTGGAGGCGTTGTCGATGAGCCAAGTAGCTGTGGAGATTCTGTTACGGTCGGTGGTGTCGACGGAGTCGTCAAATATGGTAAACGATGTGGTGGTGCCGTTACGACAGGTGTGGGTGTCTGTGGATTCTGGATGGATAGCGTCGATGGTTGTCTATTGTTGATGGGTAGAACTGAATATGGTGGTGGCACGTCCGGTTCGGAGACTGGCTCCGCGGGTGGTGTTGGTGAACTTTGTGAATCATGGAGAGGCTGCATCGGGGTATCATGGGGAGGTGGCGTCGGCGGATCCTGAGAACGCGTCCTTGATGGATTTCGGGGAGGCCGGCTCGGTACATCCAGAGGAGGGCTTCCCTGTGGATCATGCGGAGGTGGTATCTGTAGATTCTGGGGAGGTGGCGTCGACAAGCCCTGAGGACGTGTTGTTAATGGGACATGGGGAGGCTCTCTTGGTGGCGGATCGACGTCCTTAGGTTTAGATAAAAAGCAACCCATTTTGATGTGCCCGGCAATCCTTCGACAACACCTGTCTTCCTCATATTTAAGTCTTGGGAACATACGACTGCAGCAGTCGGTAAAAGGCTAGGATCGGAGGGTAGCGTTGACCGGACCCTCAAGCATCAGCTTCTATCCGACGGGGATACAGCTGTTGTTCACGTTTCCGACTGCATAGTGCAATATGTGGTGTGGCACTGGCAATCACAACAGCGTACGCCTGACGAAGTCCTTCTAAATTCATGCTGCCACCAAGGACGGTGGTCGCTGTAGAGATATCTCCTTGATGGTATCAGAACAGGCGGGAAAACGGATGAAGAAACAGACGTACATCAGTAGCAGCTGGGTACGAGCTGTTACAACGTGGTACCCTCGCCGCGGCCATACATGAGCGATGATCACACAATGGAAATCACAGTGGTAGTCGTTCTCTTTGAGTAACCGAACCTAGAAATCCAGACACATCGTCCAATGCGAGCCCTTAGAGCTTGAATTGGAGAGAGAGTCAAGCGAAGCACTGTCCTTGACCTTCAGTATCACGCTTTGGTTGGTGCGGTATGGTTCCTCCGTGACCACGTGGACTGGCCAAACTTAAACCCAAAGCGCAAGCATCCTCAAGGTAGACCGGTATACCGCAGTGTTTTCATGACTGGCCTATCAGTCAATACAAAAATCTTCCCGTAAAAGTGTTCCATTCTGACCTGTGTGTCCTTCGTGTTGCGGTCAAGTTGCAGCAGCCTGTTGCTCAACAAATTGAACAGACGCGTCGCAGCAGAACCCGTCGCCCAATCCACTTGCCGACCCACCTCAGCGGCGTAAATGAAGAGCCCCTGCGATCGCTTCGTGATACGTGAAACTTCATTGCATGTTGGCCACTGTATTCGAAGGGGAGAGCGCTTCCGAAGACGATTCCGAAGGTACAGATGGACATTGGACTGTCATCCACTGATTCACGAAAGAGTCGAGAATGACATTGTCTAATTGGGCACGCTTACTGTTAGAAGACGCTTGCCCATCAAGCCGAGCGGCTACGAGAGCATCTAGACTTCTCGGTATCACAGTGCGCGCTCTATCTCTTTCATCGATTTCATCGATTACAATCGAGACAGGAGCGGAACCTGACGCCATATTTTCTAAGGGGTCCCGGTCAACAATCAATCCCTTTCATTGGATGACTTTCCTTAACGGTTAGGAACATAGACCTAAATCTAAATCACCTGAAACGTGTCATGCCGAGCGATGCCGCTATAACAAATCGACCCGGTGCCTCAATGTGTCGCACTTTTGATGGGACATACCCTCTTCTAGATTTTAATCTAGACGACCCCTCAGACCCCCCCGTCTAGATCCAAATATACTTTCTAAACCATTTCTAAACGCATTTGGCAACTGGTCCGAAGATCATCTTTGTGTGGTCTTGTTAGGATTCAAAGGCTGCATTTGAGAATCCACCTTCTTCGCGTCGTCTCCCACCATCTACTCTTCATCCCAGCCCATCCACCCATATCAATTGCTATTTTATGATTCCGAGACCTGTAATCAGACTTTCCGTTCCTACTCCTGCCCAGATATTGCATTAAACCTCTTATAGAGTGCCTATTTTCAATACTGGTACACCAGCGCTGGAAACCACGTCAAAAATGCCTGTCTTCCGCACTGCGTGGCCTCTATAGTCACTGTACCTCAATACTGGAATATTACATAGCCGTTTTAATCGCGTTTAGCAAGGCACAAGCTCAAATACACGTCAGATGCTGCTCTCATTGAAACAAACTTGGATATTGCACCACCGCTTTCACGCAAGTGCTAACGCGTAATGCGGTCGCCCACGGGCCTCCGTGAAGGTATATAACCTCCTGTTGCAACGGTATGTCTTCCCATCTCATTTTACTGGACTATCTCGCACTTCTTTGCTTCTACAGCTTCATCACTTCTCTCTCATGTCTGAACCTAATGGTCACTACAGCCGTCATCCGCCTGAGTATTCACGCGATGAATATGGTACTGAGCATGTTAGGTACTCACCTGATGGGCCCTGGGTCATGCTTGGGCCAAATAACGCGTCGAGTGCACAAGTAAGTTCTTGTGTCTGCGTCTAGTTCACACTCATCTCACAGCGTGCCTCCAGCTTCCTGATTTTACCAGTGGCTCACTCCCCAGCTTTCAGGATACGTTCTCAGACAGTCTTGGATTTCCAAGGTCATCGCAAGTAAGCACGATCAATGTTACTGTCAATGATAGCGCGTATTTACTGGATTCTTCGAAGATGACTCTGCCACCAGCTTTTGGAGACTCAAATCAAGCTTCGGGGTCCAATTACAATGAGGTATGTCCTTTCATATACATTTCTCAACCTGTATTCACTTGGCGAAATGTACAGCGAATCCGAAATCCCTTTGCTTCAAGCTCGCATGGGAATGTTGATCCCGCTCGTGTTCCTTTACCTGAGGACAGAGAAGACGACTTCCCTCCAGCGAGCAAACTCCTACCGACTGTCGCACGTCCTGCAGCCAAGGTTGCCGGCAGCCGTCACTCGGACCCCAAAGGCAAACGGCGAGCAGACGGTTCACCTGCTCCTTCTTCTTCGAAGCTTGTCAAGAAGCGGAAGGTAAGCATCCCTGAGCCGCCTGCTCCCCAGGCCGAAAAAAAACGGGGAAGGAGAGAAGGAGCTGGAAATTATCGCAGCGATGACCTTGATGCCCTGTGCGACATTCTTGAGGAGCGGCTCCCCCTCGGCGGTAAGGCATGGAACTCAGCTACCGATGAATTCAATGCATGGGCTCGAGAGAATGGACGTCCGACACATGCAGCAAAGTCTCTCGAGGCGAAATTTAAACAGGTATGTCTCCATCCTTTTAAACATCTTGATAGTTACTGATAGCTCATATACGCAGCTCGTTAAAACTAGTAAGCCAACTGGAGATGCGGAATGCCCTCCACATGTCGAGCGAGCTCACGAGATTGAAGATCTCATGAATGAGAAGGCTGGCTCTCGGGATCTTGACGACGAAGATATTGTTGATGTTGACAATGATCTCGAGAGCAGCGATGAGGAGAATATCCCTGTGAAAAAGAACACGGCTGCAGTACAGCCCCAAGTTCGAGGTCCGGTAGCTCGTCGTCCTGCCACTGACCGCCTTGCAGGGTCAGTCAATACTGGCCCTCGTCGACGCAACAATGCACAAGACATTCTTCAGAATATCTCAAGGTAGACTGCCCATTTTTTTCTGACATCAACTATCTTCTTATGAAAACTGTAGTGTCCTGTCTCCTGATGCTCAGATGGCACGAAGCGAAGAATTCTCGACTCGCTCAATGCAGACCACCCAGATATTTACATTGTCATCCCAGGTCCGTATCTTGAGTGACTACTATACAGTTTTGGCCTGACTTACGGGGTTTCTAGAACCGTGACCTACAGAATCGCATTGACCGTCTTCAGTCAGACTTGGCAGCTGCGGAACGGGCACGCAATGAGGCTGAGCATCACGCTGATAGGGCCGAAATGATGAGCATGCTCCATGAGTCTTCTCGTGGGCGTCGCATGACTCCACCTCGACGAGACAATCATGTCTATCAGGAAGTTCGCTATTCAGATGGAGGACGTGCACGGCAGTGCGTTGATCTTGATTCACCATCTGCTTATGATCTACTGAGCGGCAATCTGGACAGCCCCAACACACATCGCTATACAATTCACTCAGCGGATCATGATGACGATGAAGCTTCGATTCGGCCATCCAGCCCAGCGTTTCAATCTGCAGCATCTGGGCTCAACCATATGCTCGAGATGCCTGAACATTCTGGGGGTACTGACAGCCCTCCCGCTTCTTCTTCTAGTCCTTTTACTTCCACACGACGATCCGAGAATGAAGACAAGGATTACTAATAGTAGCTACATAGTAAAACATCCATTTATCCCTACTCAATTGAATGCTCTAGTACACTTTCATTACTCAGATGCAACATTATAAAATCTAGAAACACGGTCATTCTTGCGCTGGTCTGAGAACAGAACATTCTCGAAGCTTCGCCAAATTTCTTCCTGCCCATCATCTCTCCAAATTGGCATGTACACGGTTCGAATTTGATTGTATCCAACGGTGCGGGTCCTGTAATTGAAGAGACGAACGCATACCTCTAATAGGTCCCCTCGTAAATCTTTGTATTGAACTGGCAGCGGTACACGGAGCCGTCCAAAGGACCCTTGCAATCCTCGATTGCCCCACTCAGCAGTTTGTCGGTATGATAACAACTGCCTATCAAAAGCCATGAGTCGTTGACGCTCCTGATTATCTGCAGGAAGTCTTGTCCCATCTTTTACAGGTGCACGTATTCTGCCAGCAATCTGATCTGTGCCTCTTGGAAAAGCGGTGTCGGCAACAAGATAAAATCCATCTGGTGTTTGAGTGCGTAGCTTCTCGTAGATTTGCTTGGCCACCCGAGAGTCATGCCAACTGCCTGGAGCATTGAGTTTGCATGCAATGATCTCCCCTGAACATTTCGGATCAGTACTAAGCTTATCATCATTGTAACAACAAATCATACCCATCGCGTTAAAAGCAAAGACAGAACTGACGAAATGTTCATGCAACCACCCGTTGAAAGTTGCATTCTCAATCTCTTGATCGACTGAAGTCTGAACCAGTAGATTCAGTCCATCTAATGAACCAAATGCGCCGGTGAGCAAGGGATGCCGAGCAAGAATAAGCATGTTGTTCTCTTCAAATTCTTCTCCTTCTGGCCACGCAATCCTGGCCTCCTCCAATTCCCGAAGTGAGTCTCGTAGGATGGTCAATGACCAAGCCAAATAGCGTGAGACTGTGGTTGGAATCAGCGCAAAAATCTCCACAAGGCTGATATCATGCATAGTGGAGTTCAGGTAATGAAGAATGAGGCCTAAGGCACCAGCGGCATCAAGAGATCGGGCCCGTAGACGAGGAACAGCAGTGGAGGGATTGTCGGCACGAGGAATGAGATTCGTGTTCCATCGATGGGAAAATCCACCATCAAGAAGACGAGTAAATGCACCAACATCAAGGCCCATCGTCGTAATGAAAGCCCTATCAGACTGGCTCTGAAAAAGGGAGTGCCAGGGGGTATTGGACCGGGGATCAGGGAGTAGTTCAGACCGTGTTAAGTAGAGACGTGTTTCTTGACGGCGTTCAGCCCTCATTCTGCGTGATTCTTCTGCTCCATATAGTACGAAACTGCCTGCCGCAGCAGCAAGAGTGTATTCCTGCTCCTCTTGTATAGCAGCTTCCTCCTCTAGGGTGAGGAGATGAAGTAAGAGCTGCTCGTCATCGCTGTACATGGCTGTCCGTGGTATTGGCCTGTTTTTGGTAATCATATATCAAATCCTGGTCTATATTCTCAAATCTAAATGTAGTTACGGTCTAGGACAATAAATCTAAATCATTTCCAATCTGTCGACGCAAGGGTCGTGTAAGGGTTTAGAAATCACTTTATGTTCCTAACCGTTAAGGAAAGTCATCCATTAATTAGACGGATTTACAGAAATCATCCCGCTCCAGCCATTCATGACCTTTGTCAGTTGCCTCTCATATGGTGCATTGGATGTCGCGAGTGGAAAGGTGATTGACCACATAATGCGACCAAAGTTCCTCAGATTCCCTTCGCTGTGAGAAAAGAAGGTGCCGCCCAAAACAGTACCCTCTCCAAAAAGTGCTGTAGCGCTAGGCGATATGACGATCCTAGTCTCCGCCTGACGATTCGCTCGAATTCCGCAAGGAAGGTATTTCAATCGGCGAAATAGGAGGACATCGGGGAAGTGACGCTCTTTTTCCGTCCCCGTGGGAATCGGGTGATGGTGGACGCGGAACTGTTGGCACAATGGTCATCGGTGAACGAGTGTCCCTTTGTTTAGGCTGCATGCCGATCTTGACGCTGACTCCTCCCTCTAGCTCTTGAAGAGGCACCCGGAAGGCCCCTGACGTGGAAGTCTGAATACGAGTGGTATGAATCAGTACTTATTTGGAAACACATGGTGGAGAACTAACTGAAGCTGCAGGGTCTGCTGCGTTGTTCTGAAGCTTCAATGAGGACAACGTGTTTCCAGAGTCCGCGGACAAGCCTGCGGCCTGTGAGTCTAGTTGGTCTTTGATACGGCGTAGAAAGAGAGCAACGAGAAGATGGTCATCCCTGGCGATCCAAGAATGCTCGAGAAGCCTTCTCTTGAGTAGTTTTGACAATGCAGGCACAAACTCGTTAATGCTACTAAAAGAAAGTAAATATCAGAGTCGAGCGGGGATTTTGGAGAATACCTGGCGATGGAATCAATCTCTCTTTGCAACTCTTCGGGTACTGAAAAATGCTTTATCAGGGCGACAAAGTGAGCATTTATTTCCTCCATCAAATCATAGATATCTTGCTCAGCAGATGATATCTTTATGCGTAAAATCAGCTACGGAAAGTAATCTGAGAAAACAGGAAACGCACCTTTATCAGATCGACCACATCAAGATTGATTCCTAGGAAAGTCTGTACACGAGGTATCGGAGACGGTGCCTTTTCACGCGTGGCGCACATAAGACGAAGCGTCGCCCTCAATGCTCGAACTACAGTCTGCTCACGCTCATCTCTAACAGGGTTTCCGGGAGCCTGTGGCAGAGATAGAACGAGAGTCGATGGATTCGTTGTCGGATCCGACATCCTCGAAGCGCTGGATGAATGTAATCCAGTCAAAGCCTGTACACGAGGTATTCGCGATGGTGCTTTTCCAAGCTTGGTGCGCATAAGACAAAATGTCGCCTTCAATGCTTGAACAACATTTCGTTCGCGCTCATCTCTCACGGAGTGCCCGGGAGCCTGTGGAAGAGATGTGGATAGCCTCTGTGAATCCGGCGTCGATGATGGTGGATCATGGGGTGGGAAAATCGAGTATGGGGGTGGCGCAAGGGGTTCGGAGATTGGCCTCGCGAACGCCGTTGGTGAATTTAGTAAATCATGGAGAGGTATTCTCGGTATATCCCGAGGACCTGTTATCGGTGTAGAAGAATGTGGTGAAAACTAGTAGACAGGTCATTGATGTAGTACCCGATCTGTTGAGTGGACGTACCATAAAGTGATTATCCGAGTCTTGATCGGCTGCCGCATCAATACTCAAGGATACAGAGTCGGTTGTGGGTGCGAGCGGCCTTTTTATTATCCAACTCGTCCCTAATCTGGGCCCAGAGAATTTCGTCTGTGGTGTCTCCACCTATAGCAAACCCTTGAATGATCTTCATCCATTCTTCGTCGTGTGTGACCACTGTATCGAGTGACGGATCCTAGAAGATGTGAATACAACACGGAATCATAAAAGTAGAGTGATCTTCACCTTCTCCAAGAGATAGGAATTCATAGCCGCGGAAGGATTCATGAGCTAAAACGCAATGAGTTATTTTGCAAATACGACTAGTGTCATGAGGCTCACCTTACTATCTCTGGGGGGAAAGTCAGATATCGACATCTCACGGTCGAAGCCCTTGTCTGACAACCGATCTTCGCTTGAGCCAGATCATCCTCGCTATTCGTTGTTGGTGGCATGCTACGTGATATCCAAGAGCGGAAGTACGAACGGCGACCAGATGAAGCAGGTTCCCCAGGTAACCGAGGACAGGGCGCTCTATTATCAAAGGAGGGTGTCTTGTCTTTGAAAGAACCAGAGATATTCCTCAAGAATGTCTTCCCATCGGATTTGAAAAGACTATCCGAGAGGGATATGGTAAAGCCGCGCGCAAAGATGCACTGATTTTCGCGATCCACAGGATAAGGATAACGAGCAGAGGGATAAGGGTAAACCCGCGTATCCGCTGAGAAACCAGTACTCCATGAATGGCCAGCTCTTAACTCTCCACCTACCATGCCAGCCGCAATAAAGCTAAGGCAGACGGAGCGACTATGAGAGGGCTTCCCAACGGCTGCAATACCCCAAGAATCTGTTTTATCGCATCCAGTGGTGACATATAGGAATCAATTTGGCGCTTCTCGTCCCAAGTATTGCGAGCTATTGATATAGGTAAGTATACCAAGCTACCCCATTCGCAGTAGCGTACTTTTTGATCGCTCCCTTGTTCAAAATTTCGTGCTTTGTAGCGCCATTCGGAAGGCACAAGATGGCCACAGATTCCTCCGTGGTGCTAAATTCGAAGGACGCCTCCGCTCGTGCAAGACTGATGGGAGGAATGTCAGCAAAGCCGACGATAATGGCCTGAGTGGCACGCTACACCCACCCGGCTCCGAGTCCTGTGTATACAGGCTCGGTCTTATGCGGTTTTTGGTGGGGTGTTCAGTGGCGGTGCAATTTGGTTAAGTCGGTCTTTGCCGATCATTACGTGACTCCGCTTTTGGTTCGGCACATGTCGGTGTTTGCCGCTTCATATAGTGTTGTTGCCCTTTCGTTCGACGTTATCTATTGCAGAGTATGGATATTTCATCAGTACCTGAGGAGGCCGTCATTGCCTTGCGCTGGAGACCGTGCAATGGTAGGCAATGTTCCTGCCTGCCATCATCGACTCCTGTTTGTTTCTCGTCATCCCACAAACCCATGGCAAACGTTGTATCAGAAGAGCTCATCAAACCGGCAGACGCAAAACTAGACCTCAAGGCGACAGAACTCACTCACTGTGGCCGAATGCAATGAGCGGGACTGCTGGCTTCGGGACAAATGGCCTTTCCAAGAGGTGTTGGCTAATCTTGAGAAAATAAAGGCGACGGTGCGCGAAAAGTCGGGTAAAGACTCTGGTACGTCACTTATATTCCTTTCCTACATTCACGGTGCTTCGGATGCGTATTAGAGGTGTCTCCAGCATGGAGAAAGATATTGTTCGGTGCTCACCAACCTCTCCTGACTTGGCGTTTTCACTATGCCATCATCCTCGACAGTCTCCTACTTGGCGCTCACTTTTGTCTCGTGTCTCGCTCATATTTCTGGCACATAATCTCTGATCGCATTTTCTGCGGTTGATTTTGGGTTATCTTCTCGTTCAACTATTGGTACGTCCCGTCTGAGTACACAAGGTCTCACCAAATTCGTTTCACAGTGTATCTTTGATATCCTACATGTTTGTCTTTTGTACAAGAATCCTATCTTTGTGCTGTACTTCACACAGTGTAATTTCCTCGTGGAGTTGCTCCCTGTACTTTCCGACCGATCCGTACTCTTTAAGTACACCCTGACCATAGACTGTCGTTGCAAGGCTCCAAGCTTGTCTGGCCAGAACATGAGATTCACCCAAAAGGCCCTCAGAAATGAAGAGGAGGGTATATATGTACGGGAATCTGAGCAGCGACCGGCTACTAATTCGAGTTCGACGTCTTACGCAAACGGCTACCAAATTGTTGGTCCACGGCGCTTCATCGTTAGTCAGTTGGTTTATTCCGAATATCAAGAGACCAAGTACGACTGGGAGATATCTCCCAGGCCTGGGTTTATGCTGCGTCGGAGTCTTTGACGATCCTCTTTCAACCTGGTCAGCTCTTTACCGCTCGTAATAAAGTTGATAAACTTCACGATCGCTCTGTAGGTGCGAGTATGGGGCTGCTTCTGATTCAAGCAAGTTGCCGGCGCTCACCGCCTTGTCATCGCACAACTTGGTGGCGGAGTTGCGAGACTATACCAGGAATGTTCTTTTAGTATGTCCCCTCCCATAGTCACACAGGACTCGGACCTGCCACGCTCCGCGATGGCCCTCCACTTCATTACATCGACGGAAGCACCTGCTGATAGCTCCGTGTAGTTTACGTTGGCGCTGGTGATGTTATAGTGATAACAAGCTGGAGTAATCTGGAGGGATTCGGAGTTTTGTGAACGAAGAGGTTGAAAGTTGGGTGGTACGTGGCCACTTTTGACTGGATCATCAGCGCCGCGAAAGATATTGAAAAGATGATCAAAGCCTCCGGTGTTGTTCAGGATGCCTACATCCCCAGGGTGTAGGCCCTGTTCCGTGTAGGCTGTCGAGCGACTAGAATCTGGTTCAGGATATCAAAATGCATATCCGTGACCTTTGCAGATGAGATGTGTGATATAGAGAACGTGGGCACGGGGCTCCATCATAACGACACGAAGAACTCGCTCAGTCATGTGGTAGAGCTTAAATATGTGTTGGACGCAAAATGTCGATGGAAGCTTCGAGCTGTAAGTAAACAGAATGAATTCTGATGCTTCAGAAGCTTCAAGATAGGTTTAATGTGACTACGCAAGAACTGCCAAGGAAGTGAATATCGATGTATTTTTGGACAGTGCAAGGGAAAGCTATATCAGATCAATAGTGTAGATAGAGAGCCATACTAAGAGCTATAACGGGATATTACGCACTTACCAAAAAGTCGGATATGACTTGCCCTACATGTCAATGCACAGCGTTTGCTGAAACCTGGACACTAGAAATCCAGAGATTTAGGGCATCCCGATTATAGCACCTGTACTTAAGTTCTTTGATCGTGAATGAGACTTGCTGGAATCCCGTCCGATGCCAAAACTTCCAAGACGCTCTTAAATCGATCCCAAATCAAAGAAATCAGGGATGGATCACGACGTTCCTGCACTCGGCAATTGATCGGACAACGGCACCATGACGGATCTGAAATCCAACGACTTTTAGCAGTTTATGGTATTCGCGAAATACATACGTGAACCTTGAACCCAAATGGTTCAAATTCGAATTTGCAAAGTCCATCCCCAGGTCCTCACACGTGATTCTCACGCTTACTTTAAATTTCTTCTTCGGCTGCCGTAACTGCTCTTTCTTCTACTTTTCATCATTCACTGGCCACTCCTTTTCGCATCGTCTGGTACGAGCTCACACTTTCATTCTTTCGACTGGTTTGTGTACCAGTGCGTCGAGCTTGTTCAAAGGACTTTTTGAGATATCGTCTCGCTGCGCCGCAGGGCTCACGTTGTAGTGGTATTCTGGGAGTCGCTCGATACGTGATAACGCAAAATTAATTCATCAATAGTAAATGCTTACTGAATTTTAGTCAGTCCTTTGACGCCACGAGTCAACCGGTAGCGTCTGAACTGGTTCTTCCATTGGAGCTCGTGGAGAAAATCATCGACGAGCTCGCGACCGACAGGACAGCGTTGCGAGCATGCTCCTATGTATCACGTTTCTTTTATACTCGCACGCGATTCCACTTTTTCAAGACCCTCAACCTCTACTATCCCATAGTCCAACATGAGCTCACACGCCTCGTCAATTTCTGGGACGAATTTCCACAGATCCCATCCTACATCCGCACCTTTTATTTCTCCGCAGTATTTCTCACAGAACACGAAGCACCTCGTATACTCCGCCGAAAACGGTACGCTTGGAGGCGTTTTAGATATGCATTATTAAAGAGGTTAGGACGTATCTGAACAGTAGTTGTAGTTCTCTATTGACACAGGTATATATTAGGTAGATCTAAACTAAGCAAGGATAATATTACATATTTAGATTATGTTGGCACCGGATCAGCTACAGGTGTAAGTCAAGAGACGATTAGTGTCAACCACCCTCTCCCCAAAACTGTTTTTGAGCTAGACGATAACATTAGGTGGTGTGTAGGTCCTAGTTTCCACCTGAGGATTCGTCGCCCCAATTATGGAAGGAAGGTCGTCCCAACTGCGGGAGGAAAGCGTTTCAAACGGCGGGATATTATGAGGAAGCGAGACTCTTTTTGCGTCCTCATGGAAACTGGGTGATGGCGGACGCGGAACTGTTGACCCAATGGTCATCGATGACAGAGCGTCTCTTGATCCAGACTGCATGTCGATCCTGACGCTGACTCCTCCCTCAACGTGTTGAAGAGTCACCCGAACCTCCGGGGCGGTCTCTGATGGGGTGGTCTGAGTACGAGCGGTATAAATCAGTATATTTTGGAAAGGTCTGGTGAAGAACTAACTGAACCTGCACGGTCGGCTGCGACGTTCTGAAACTGCATTGAGGACAATATATTTCTAGAAATTGGGAACAAGCCTACTGCCCGTGAGTCCAGTTCCTCCTTGATACGGCGTAGAAAATTAACAACCAGAGTACGGTCATCCCCAGCGCTCGCAGAATTCTTGAGAGACCGTCCCTTGACTAATTTTGACAGTGCAGGCACAAGTTCGTTAGCACCTCTAAGCGAAAGGTAAGTATCAGGGTCGAGCTGGGAATAAATTTAGCTCGGAAAATACCTGGCGATGGAATCGATCTTTCTTTGGAGCTCTTCGGATGTCGAATAACGGTTTGTCAGGACGATAAATTGAGCATTTATTTCCTGCATCAGATCATGGATATCTTGAAACCCATACTCGTCAGACGATATCTTGATGCGTGGAATTAGCTACGACAACTGATATGAGAAAAAGATAGACGCACCTCTATCAGATCTATCAGATCAAGATTCACTCTGAGGAAATCCTGTACACGAGGTATAGGTGACGATGCCTTTTCAAGCGTGGTGCACATAAGATGAAATGTCGCCTTCAATGCTTGAACGACACTCCGCCCGCGCTCATCTCTGACGGGGTTACCGGGAGCCTGTGGCAGTGATATAGCAAGAGTCGGTGGAGTCATGGTCGGATCCGGCGTCTGTGAAGTACTGGTTGAATGTGATTCACTGGTGGAGATATTGTCGATGAGCTCAGTAGCTGCGGTGATTCTGTTACGGTCGGTGGAGTCGTCGGAATCGTCAAAGATATTGATCGATGTGGTGGTGGTGTCGTTGGTATGGGCGTGGGTGTCTGCCGGTACTGGACGTATAGTGTCTGCATCTGTGAATCCGGCGTCAATGGCTGTGGATCCTGGAAGGGTAGAGCTGAATATGGGAGTGGTACGTCGGGTTCGGAGACTTGTCCCAGGGATGGCGTTGGTGAACTTGGCGTATCATGGAGAGGCTGTGTTAGTGTATCCTGGGGAGGCGGTGTCGGTGTAGCCTGAGGAGGTGGACTCGGCGTATACTGGAGACATGTTATCACTTGTGGATCACGGTGATGCTGGGGAGGTATAGCCTGAGGAGGAGGCGTCGGCGTATCCTGAAGACGTGTTGTCACTTGTGGATCATCGTGATGCTGGGGAGGTGGTATCGGTGGATCCTGAGAATGTGTGGCCAGAGGCTGGCTCAGCAGACCTTTGGTTTGCTTAGCAAAGAGGTTAGAAAAGAAGCAACCCCTTCTGGCGTGCCTAGTAATTCCTCGATGACACCCGTCTTCCTCTATTTAAGTCTTGTGAACGGTTACGACTGCGGCAGTGGGTAGAAGGCGAAGAGTCGGAGTATCTGAGAGTAACATTAACCAGCAAGCATCACACTTCTATCCGACGGGTGTACAACTGGTGTCCGCGTTTCCAACTGTATAGTGCGATACGCAGTGGGGTACTGACAATCACCACGGAGGGCGTCTGACAGATGTCCTTCTGCGTTAATGTCGGGCTATCCCCAAGTAGGATAATCGCTGCAGAGAGCTGCTAGCATCTCCTTGATGGTGTCTCAGAACAGGCAGAAAACGAACGGAAGACAGACGTGCATCGGTAGCGGTCGCGTAACAGCTGTTACAACATGGTGTTCTCCATAAATGAGTGATGAGCCCACAATGAGAATCACTTTGGCAGAGGTTCTCTTCGAATAAATGGGATTCCAACCACATTTCAATGTCTGATCCGAGTCCCTGGGGTCTGGCTCTTTGAATTAGAGAAGGAGCGGGCAGTGAAAAGCGAAGCGCTGACTTCTCGGACGGAGGTTGCACGGGTTTAGAATCTACATGCATCTTTCGACTAGCCATATGGAATAAAATCTAAATTGAAGATTATATTTCGCGGGCGTTGAAAGTTGAAATAAGGACATTCGAGTGTATGGTATCAGAACGCGCTGCCTCAGTCTGCCTTCTTGATGAACCAATATTTGGAAATCATTAACCAGGAATGGATGATGCGTATAATTGGCGTCTAAATCCAGATTAACTGAAAGTTGTGTGGTGACTATTTTGGGGTGGTCAAAATAGAATCAAAAGCCGAGATCCCGATTTTGGGCGAGGCAAAATCTGACATTTTGCACTTTCATTCTATTTTGACTCGCCCAAAATAGTCGCCGCCCAGCTGTGTGATCCATGCTGAACGGAGCGAAGTGTGAGGTATGCTTCCAAACCCTCCGACCGCCAGGCTTGACACGTTGCGAGAACCGCGAGATAGGAGACAGTCACAGCGTAAATTGTTTAAGTCAACACACCGCTCAGCGCTATCGGGTGCCAACGCACGTTTACAATGGCATCGTGCGCACAAAGGACACCAGAGTCGCGTTCCCCGACCTCTAAAATGGGGTACATGCAACTCTGGGAGTTCTAAGGTGTATGGATAGGAGTGGGGAGACCTTGCCAGCCGCCAGGCCATGGGTGCTCGCGTCGTCGTCATCGCTATTCACTCGATATGGTCACTGTACTTGCAGATGGGACACGATGCTTTATCCCCTACCGGGGTCCTAGTCGTTAACGCTTCAACAGGTCGTAGTTTCGAGATAGCACACAATGCTGGTACGCTGCCTCACGCGAGGCCTTAAGGGGGAGCAGGGGAGAAATAGTCGCTATGCAGGACTCTTGGGGCCGCCGGATGTGCTAAAAGCGTCCAGTAGACCGACATACTGCGATGTTTTCATCGCTGAGCGATCTGACAACATAAAGAAAATTCTCCGTCAAAGTGTTCCATTCCGCTCTTATCCTACGGCATTCCGGGAAATGTGATAGTGTTGCTCTGAGCGCCATCGTCAACGTGCTCATGGAATGAAGAAGAGACACGGACGACCCTATCAAGGACTTATGAGGCGTAGAGAAATCATCGAAGGGCTTTGGACCCAGGATGGCGATACTGCTAGCTGGCACATTGCGAATTATGAAAGGTGTCTGCTTGAGATGTATAAGATAACGTTGCACAGTAACTTTGTGGAGGTGAATCTAATGTGATGCGCCGAACAGATGAAAAGGGCCTGGCAACCTGCCGGAAGTCATGCATGTCGGTACCGGGCGGCGGGTAGAAATAACCAAACCTCAGCCATAAAATGCGATATAGGTCCCGTGTCCGTGTTTCAGTGCGAGGTGATTAGGCCATGGCCCTTGACACCTTGCGCGTTAGGCGCTAAGCACCGGGTAATGTCCTCCTGCGCCCCCTTTCACTTCAGCTTTTGCAAGCCAGAGATACTTGAAAACCATATCGACCACGATGCTATGCCAAGACTGGACGCACATAAAGAAATATGACGAAGATACGACACGATGTGGCCTCCCTAGTTTCTTCGGGCTATGGGAGCGGAGTGCGCTTCTACTAGACGGTTTGTTAAGATTTCACGTCATTTCCTTCGAGAATAGTCTCGGCGTGAACTACATCTTGGGAGGCCCTATGTCGTCGTATCAGCAGACGTTTACAACTAGAATGAGAGACTGTCACGAACCTGAGGTTTGCGAGCGTACATGCGGTCTTTGAGCAACGGAGTGGCTTTGAGCTCAGGGATAATTAAATATGAGGATGAGGTTCCGGTGACTTGAACACTGACCCCTAGGCCATGGTGTTACTGCTGCCGGCGACCGGGGACGAAATGGAGGGCGAAGTACTTTTTTGGGAGACATTAGATTCAATCCGGGCCTGCGGCGCTTCTGCAAGATTGAAAAGAAACGTAACAGTCCTCACTTGTATAACGAGGAGAGCGAAGTCGTTGAAGACGATGACAAAAGTAATAAAGTCATTCGCTGCATACCTCGAAGTAAATAGTTGTCTAGGGTGCGCGAGGTTTGGCATACTATTCCGACTATCTGTTTGGGAAGTAACTGCGGTGTGAGAAGATATTGGACGTGAATTGTGTACCTATTCTTGTCTCGATAGTTGTCCCGGAAGAGATTGTAAAATAAACCTGTGAGATAAACTCAGCACCGCTGATTCTGATCCCCCTACCTTCGGTCCTCCGCAGAAGTTGTATAATCTATCTGGGAAGAGATATGTGTGACTACGGCAAGCAAAATCCTCGAAGGATACACGCTCACTCACGTCCGTTCAGGATATTATATCAATCCCAGAGATTGAAGCGAAGCAAGATTCACATCATGGATCACCATTCATTCAGAATGCTAGAAACTATTTTTAGTTGGAAGGCGATGGGGAAGAAACCAGATGTATTCACCTAGATTGAGCTTTCGACCAAGACTTCAACCATGGAATAGCGCCAAACAATACAGCCGTGGTGAAATCGCTTCGGCACCATAAATGGCCACGGATATTACCTATCCTTGATGTACCAACACTTGTGAATGCTGTATAGCTTCTGATGTGTATGGCGGCTAAGTACTTCACGATGAGAGACGATCAATAAGATGTTCAAGTCACCTACTGCATCTCGAATCTCGTCTCAAGGAGCAGTTATTACGCACGTGCTTGACGTTTACTCAGTGGAATCAGCATCACTTCGAAGAAATCTGTAAAATTCAAACAACTCACAGTTTCGAACATCGTTGACTGAAACCACGAGGTAGCAATCGGAAATTTGCCCAACATTTGTCATCGCACTTCCGGACCGAACGTTCCGATAATTAATCCGGCCTAGCACGCATCAACTTCTTTGCGCGTCTCGCAGCTCGCCCTGCCATTTCCAAGGGCACGAGAACGAATTGAAGACAACCGCGGGAGCATAAGCTCGGTGGTACTTTTACAACGTGCTCCATCTTATGCTTTCCTCAAGTGACTGGTGTATCAAGGACGGAGAATTTTTCACCTCTTACTTTGTACTCGGAGCCTTTTCAGAATGTCAATCTTCGGGCACTCCCTGTTTGCAATACTCTGATGCCAAAATATCTATTATTACATCAGTCTCTCAGCCTGTCGCTTTCCATGTTTCTTGAACACCATACCATGTTCGTTATCTTTTCTCAGCCACAATGTAGACCGGATGCTATGTATACTTCAAGTATATCATATTAATCTGTTCTGATCCAACGCACTTATTGATAGGTCTATAGGTGTCCATTCTGAACTTACTGTACGAATACGAGAGACCTGACAAGCACAAAGACATCCCTTCAAGAACTAGGATGCTATCAGCACGAAAGTTCTACAATGGTAAGCACTCTGCTACAAATACGCCGACAAAGAACACTTTTTAAAGTAGGAAAGGAGCTGTTATACGGGGAGTCAAGCTCGCATACCCGATATATGTTTCGATCCAAGAAGTAATGGTAAAACGCCCGTTATAATTCCGGATGCCGAAGGAACTATGTCGCACTGAGCATTGGCTGTCTCGAAGGCGGCCTACGAGCCAGTGCGTGTATGAGATCAGCCAAAGCTCGATGCTGGATGAAGGAGAGAGATCCGTAGATCGCATCCCATTACCAGCGCGCTACCACCGGAAAATTCCGTGCGACAGAGCACAGGGTATTTTATGTCCTCTGAATATTTGGGCGGTGATCGTAGGTGAAATTTGTTGCATTAGAAGGCGGAAACTCCAAGTGATGTGATTCGTGAGGTCCCATTAGCACTCACGCTGATCGCTCGATAAGAAACGGTGAATTTCTGAATGCGGGACTACGACCAGACTTGCTAGGAGAAGTCTATAGCACTTAAAATACTTATGTCGAAATGGAAGGTAGAAATGCGGACGAGCGCAAAAATAGATACTTGTTTTTAGAATGAATCTAATTTCAGCATTTCGCTTGCACTGACGTCGATAGTAGATCACTTCCATGTTCAATGCTGCGGCCCTGAGGCCCTCCGCCACTTACCACATTTGCTACACCAAGTTTGATTGCAAGAAATGAAGCCTCGAGGGTGACGCTGTTATGGGGAAGCTGCGGCCTTATCAGCAAAAATTGATGGAAATCATGGAATACATCATGGTCTTCGTATGGGTACGAAGAGGCAATTTTGCTATACGGAGACATTTATATTCCATCGGAGTCTAAGGATACGTAGCCTGATAAATCCTCGCTTTCGATCTCTCGAATCTCGACATGGTTCGCCATCCATTTATCCACTCCAGTATGACCCGGCTCCGGTCTACGTTTCCAGAGTGAGGTGGATGCCAAGAAAATTCGACATTGGGATCTTCTCCCTGCATCATCAGGCTTCCCGTTAGATGCCGCCTCGCTGAATGGGACAACTTGATCATCTTAACCGATCCTTGGCGATCGCGGACTAGATCACACAACCACAGCACATCTTTGGCACGTATGGAATCTAGCACCACGCTTTGAAGATTTGGCCAGATCACGGACGACGCCTTTCCTCGCTCTAGGGGAGGAGATCGCCTGATACCGAGCGGGTCCCTATCGGCATTCCTACTGGTTTCCGCACTATGGAGTGCCATAGCTCGTGAACCGATAGAAAGGCGTCTACGCGAGGGTTGAGGCTGTGGATCTCCGATGGTGAAAATGTCTTCGCAAGCGGAGTGATAGAATTGGACGTGTGCCACTGCGGGAAGAGTATGCAGTGCGGAAAAGTCCATCAGCCGTCCGCTACGGGAACTGACGAGAATGGAGCACTCGGTGAAACGAAGAGTACGCAGCTTGACGAGCCCTGAGACAAACGACGAAGGGATGCCCGTGGCAGGTCCTCGAAACTCGAGAAATTCGAGATTGGGGCATGAAAGCATGGATAAGACGGAAATGTTTGCGGTATGGGAACGAATCTGACCGAATGTCAGGGAAATGAGAGACAGAGCCTCGATTTCTGGTAGGGTGTCAATCCTGGTGCCTTCGTCTAATGGCCAGACGCCTCGAAGAACAAGAGTCTTCAATGCAGGGCACTGAAAAGAGAATTTTGCACGTCGATGGGGTCATCGACACGTGGTACATGTCAAGCGAACTCAGGTGCGCAAGCGGGCAAAGGGGATTGGTTCCAAGGAGTCGCTGGTGAGATAGCCGGGGGACACCGTGCATGAAAAGATTGTACCTGCCGTTCGTCGTGAGCTCGGAAGCGAATGTTTTGTAATCATAGAGAAAGATCTCTAGATCTGTGAGAGTCGGAGCCAAGATAGGCTTGAGGGGGGAGAGGAAATCGATACCTCCATAGCTCAGTGATGGCGCGGATACAGATAATCGACGAAGGCGACCAACGTGATTAGCCACGAGTTGCACGACCTGGCGCGTAGATTCCCCGGTTGTCGCATCTTGTGTGACGAAAGCTTCAATACAACATCGAAAAGGCACGCTTTCGACCGCTCGAGTCGGACTGATGCCCATTCGACTGGATCCTGGACGCGCGCTTGGTGAAAAGGTATGTCAATGATGGTCCAAAACTCTGGATCGTCCGAGACACAGACTCCTCCAGTGGCGACTAATACCACAGAGGGTGAGAAGGTGGGGACGGGAGCTGGGAGGAGACAGCGGAAGGTTGGATGTAGTCTTGAATATCTTCAAGAGCATTTCGTTAGGCAGAGAATGGATTCCGGAGCCATTCGGAGCCTCTTGATTCCCGTCTGACATGATTGATGATCACTGAGCTATATTCTGCGAACGTTAGGGCTCTAGAATTGTAACACGGCTCGAATGATGCGTACTTGTTGAAGGTAGGAAGAATACCAATAGTCGTGGCTGTGATAGGAGTATTTGATCTGGGCACAGGGTTTACCTATTGCAATCAATTCCCGTGATGAGAAAGACGCCCGTCTTTGGAGAGCCCGTATTCTTGGCAAAGCGCATCGTTGGTACTAGAACATTGGAGCTTTCTAGGTCATTTTATCCGGGAATATGCATGCATGGGTCCGGAAAACCTGGTACTTATTATCATCTATGATCCAGGGCGAGAGTTTGACGAAAGTCGGACAGGCTAGCAGTTGGCCAGAAGCATGTAGTATGGTCATTGGACCAACGGAAGGGAGAGATAGCAGCGCCCTGGAATGAGATTCATAGCTAGACAGACAAGCAGATAAACCATTGGAATGAGCCAACGAACAATCATAAACGGAACAGACCAATCGCAAGAGACTGAAGATGATGAGCAGAGTTAAAAATAATGGAAGAATCCAGATCTTTGGGATATTTTCAGTGACAGACAACGAGCCTCAATGGAGCCTTCAGCGCTTCACTTGTTCAGCATGGTGCCGTCGGCTACGAGGTCGGGATAATTCAACGTCCGATTTAAGTCCGATTCAAACCTAAGCCACGGTGCCGATGTTCGCATCAATGTCGCACGCCACTTTTCAGTCGCCGGACATATCCTGCCCTTGCTTTGACCTTCAGCATCTCAGTACCGGGACGTCTCAAGTTTCAACAACAAAAAATAGCGCTTAGATTTGGAATACCCTATGCTTGAGAAAACATTGACTTGACATTTACGATTAATTATGCTCCGCATCGCGCGCAGGGCCGGCATCAGATACCCTACTTCTCCAGGTTTCATCTGTAGCAAACGAGCAAATGTTTGGGCTAGCGGCGGGTATAAGCCGTCGTGGTGTGCTTATAGCGAAGGCCGGCCAGTACATCAAAGAACGCGGATGGTAAACCGACACGAAGAAACTCTAGACACCTGTAGGTCAAGTTCCTGGACTGGCGGTAAGACTAGTAACTTGGTATGAAATGAATGACCATCTCTCGGGGATCCAATGATGATGGGAGGACTCCCGCGCGGTCACCGGTAGAGGGGCACCATTAAACTATCAAAGTAAGAGAATTTTATTCCTGTTTCATTCCTGGCTCTCTACTTACCACGTCGGCCAGCACAATTTCAGAGATTTGACCCAGTATTGAACAGCAAGATGTATTCGTTGAAATACGTGAAGGTAACAAATCCGCATCCTCCTTGATCTCTAATTGAACATCCAAATTCCTCCAGGTTCCCGAGGCCGCTAGCATTGTCAATCAGCATCATGGGAGCGCCTTCTTACCCCTGGCTCTATACATACCCAAGGTACGAACACGTCTCTCGTAATTGTCAGGATATACACTTATGTTAGTCTAGAGCTGCCAGACCCTCGTATCAGATTCAATTACATTGCCGCGATGTCGGACGAGTGAGACATTTTGTTGACCACCCAGAGGTATAAAGGACGGAATGGATGATCACCTCTTCTCTATCAGCGAGAACGATGATTTCCACCACTCTTCTCCTCGTTTCCGGCTTGTTATCTGGGACGTACGCTGCCATCGGTCCCGTAGCTAACATGCAAATCGTCAATGCAAATATTGCGCCTGACGGTTTCACTAGAGCGTACGCGCCGCTCTCACTCTGCCCGTTTACTCTTGATAACCCCATTTCAGCGCTACTCTTGCTGGTGGAACCTTTCCAGGCCCGCTCGTCCAAGGAAACAAGGTATACACCCTCACTGAACAAAGTCGTTCTGCTCTCATTCATTTTTTTTTTCTTCCAGGGCGACAGGTTTAGGATCAACGTCATTGATAAATTGACGGACAATACGATGTTGAGAAGCACCAGTATCGTAATTAGTCTCTTCGTTTTGATGTGCTGTCTAGTTTCTCTGACGACCGTAATAATAGCACTGGCATGGTCTGTTTCAGAAGGGTTCCTCCTGGGCTGATGGGTGAGTATATAATAGACATCTAACGTGTCGCATCTCACTTGCTCTCACGACCACAGGCCTAGTTTCGTTAACCAATGCCCCATCGCTGCCGTGAGTGAAAATCCTCCATTTCCACTCTTCAGACGCTGATCCTGTCTAGAACCACTCGTTCCTATACGACTTCACAGTTCCTGATCAGGCGGGGACATTTTGGTATCACTCTCATCTCTGTACGCGCTCCTCCTTTGCGTCGTCTTATGTTCGGAACGGTGACACAAAATTCGCAGCTACACAATATTGTGATGGTCTACGGGGACCTATGGTCGTTTACGACCCACTCGATCCTCACCGATTGCGTTACGATATCGACACCGGTATGAGAAATTTTCCCTTCCGATCTTTCGCCTTTTGACACGTATTCTAGAGGCAACGGTGATCACCCTTTCAGACTGGTGAATACCTCTCTTCTGCCGACTGTCAAACGTACAGTTCTCATGATGAAACACCACTAGGTACCACACACCGGCCCTCGCAGCGGGACCAGTACCCGTCTTCGATGCTACCCTGATCAACGGTACGTCAGAATAAACTCATCATATCAACCCTAAAGTCCTAATTTCAAAATAGGTAAAGGACGTTACGCAGGTGGCGTGAGTACTTCCCATCTCCTTCTCACACCCTCCGTTCTGACCATCAATCCAGCCGACCTCCGACCTCTTCCAACTCAACGTCGTCCGCGGACTACGCTACCGCCTCCGCCTCGTAGCCGCCTCCTGCGACCCGAACTGGGTATTCTCCATCGACTCCCACAACCTCACCGTCATCGAAGCCGATGGCGTCAACACCCAGCCTCTCATCGTCGACTCCGTTCAGATCTTCGCCGGGCAGCGGTACTCCCTCATCCTCAACGCAAATCAAAGGATCGGGAACTACTGGATGCGCGCGAGCCCGAACCTCGGAACGCAGGGTTTCCAGGGAGGGATCAACTCGGGTGTGGTGCGTTACGTCGGGGCAGCTTCAGGAGACCCAACGAGTAACCAGACGACGAGTGTTATACCACTCCTTGAGACCAACCTCCACCCTCTCGAGAACCCCGGTGCTCCTGGGTTGCCACAAGCTGGCGGGGCGGACATCACGCTTACCTAGCCCTCGCGTTTGATATCACCAACTTCAGATTCACAGTCAATGGCGCGTCCTTTATCCCGCCCACCGCACCAGTGCTCTTGCAGATCTTGAGCGGAGCCAACTCGGCGCAGAACCTGCTTCCTTCTGGGAGCGTTTATACTCTCCCACCGAATAAGGTCATCGAGATAAGCGCTCCGGCCTTGGCAGTCGGTGGACCTGTACGTATCGTTCTTTTTCGTGACGCACTCCCAGGCTGACGTTTTCGTGCCAGCACCCGTTCCATCTTCACGGTGTAAGATGCTTCTCTACTTGTTCGCATACCTGGTAATGAACACTCCTCTAGCACACTTTGACGTCGTACGAAGCGCAGGGAGCACCGAGTACAACTACGCGAACCCAGTAAGTCCTCCTCACTTCCTTCTACGGTGTGTGATAACTAACTATACTCCCCAGGTCCGTCGTGACGTCGTCTCGACAGGTTCTGGCACTGACAACGTTACTTTCCGTTTCACAACGGACAACGCCGGACCCTGGTTCTTGCACTGGTGAATATCTTACATCGGACTGAAAGATACTACGAATGCTAACAATACTGCGTCAGCCATATCGACTGGCATCTGGAAATGTGAGTCCTCATTCATTTCCGGTTATTTCCCGTGCTAATATCCCTTTCCTAGCGGACTCGCTGTCGTTTTCGCCGAGGATGTCGCCACGATCCAGACGCAAAACCCACCGAGTACGAAGCATTTTTTCTTCGTCTCCGACCATGAGAGATACTGAGAAACAAATTTGACAGCTGCCTGGGACCAACTCTGTCCGATTTACGGGAATCTCACCTCCGACCAACTGTGAACATAACTTATCCTTAAGTGTTCTGATTATTCTTATTTTTTCTTCTTCCGTGGACATAAGATAAGTTTATTATTTATGGTACATCTTGACAGACGTCTTATGTATTATACCACTTCGGTCACCGACGAATGTACATTGTTCTACTTATCAAATTAAATATGGGTTTCAAGTTATGTCGCCAGGAGGGAACGATATATCTTCCGGTTTAGCTCACTTCATGAATAAGAGCTTAACGCCATTGCCCGAAACCGCCATACAAAACCGATCTCAAACAGAAGCCCTGGAAAAAAGCAGCAAAGAAATGCCTTGCACGACATCTATGGCCAACTTGGGGGTCGAACCCAATACCTTCGTGTTAATATCAGCAACGTGCAGAATTTCTATTAGCACAAAGCTTTTAACCGGTCAACTAGTCGACCAACATCAGTGCTTTATACATCCACTGTAAGATGCAGCGCTCTTATGAAGATGCATCTTCCGGAGGAGTTGAGTGTTTGGAGCTAGGAACGGCAGGTGCCTCCAGGAGAGCATCGATAGAAACGGTAGCTCACAAGTCACATATAAAGGGAACCTTCACCCTGGTAAAAAGGAAATAGGGTCTCTCAGTAGTTGGCAATGCCGGGACCGAACCCTTAGCACTACACCTGACAAACACAGTCATTACACGAAAGAGTATGCAAATAGAATGGTTCATTCTCTCACTGACTACCTAACGGTCCTCCGTCTCTGGGAACTTTGCGAGACGCCGCTCCTATTCCGCCTCAAACAGACAGCCAAGGTGCATTGAAAGTAGAAAGCACAGAAACCGGCCGAACCTGCCCGTTACTCGTAGCAACCTTGATCAACAGAGAGTGTCGACCACCACACTAGCATTGATACATCCCCAGGTCTAAAATTTCCACCGCTGTCACTGTGCAGAGAAAAGCTATTGGATAGCCGCCTCAGAAATAAACATGAATCGGATGTTATCAGTCCTGAGGATTCTGTGTAAATATTAAAAGCATATGTATTGCTAGCTGCTTCCTGTAGTGGCCAACGTGGGGATCGAACCCAAGATAATGTTAACACCCAGCCTACTGAGCTAATCCGCTGACAATGAAGCGCTCTATGCTTCGCCGAACGAAATCGCCGATGGGATGAACCATCGAACGCGAGATATCGACTTCGTATCCATCCAAACGACGTCAAGTTTATTATTTATCGTCGAATGTCCTTCTCAGTAGTTGTCACTACGAATGGGTACTTAAAGGGAAAGATACGTCAAATTCCAGGGGATTTGATTCTCCGTCAAGAAGGGCATGTCATGAGTGAAAGCCTTCGCCGGTCGCCGGTCACCTAGGCTGATATGCGTCAGAGGAAAAAACGAAAATCTCCGGTAAAAATGGCCAAACGGCTCGGCATCTCATACGGCCGACGGGGGTCGAACCCATCTTATGATACCCAACCTCCTGGGCTGGTCGGTCGGGTATTCGCATTCACAAAGCGATAGACACATCACTTCGAACATGCTGGAGCATCGAAGCTGTTCAACGTGAGTTCAAAAACGTTTGGAGTATCGTGCTGATCCTTGACACTTTATACTACGCAACCAGCCTATCCACTGAAAAGACTACGTTCAAGTACCGCCTTGGCCTGAGATGTAAGCAAAAGCAAACGGGGTCTCCTGTTCAAAAGAAAGCGCTCTTTGATCTCGTATTGCCAATGCCGGGATTGAACCTTGAGCATGACACCTAACCGAATCGACCAGTCGACGGACCTTTGTTCTGTCCTGAGAACTCACATAGTTCTCGGTCTCATCATCGAAACAGGTACAAGGTCGCGAAAACACGGTGGAAAAGAACTCGCTATCGGCGACTGACACTCGTGATTGAATCCGCAACTGACAGGTTTTACTCTGGAGTCCAGGGTTGATATAAGAATGCGTATACTGAATGGATCGAACCTAGCAATTACAGGGCCCCCAAAGAGAGCAAGGGGAAAGAATTCTGCAGCGACGAACTCAGCATAAGAGCCAAAAGAAGGACTTGCTACTCTGATAGACTAAAGTAGGGATCGAACCCAGCTAGTTTTGCGGTAACATCTAAGTAAGTCGTGCCTATCCAGAAGTGTTTACTTCCTTGATAAAGCCTCGATTTTGAGCACTCATCCATGCAAATGTCCTGAATTTTCTCACAGTCGGACCAGCTTGAAAGGCTTTTACTGCGAGGCATTGGTAAGAACGAGAAAAAGGGTCTCGAGTCGCTGAATACAAATTAATCCACTGTCGATGCCGGGATCGAACCCAGGGCATGGCGGTCTACACTCTCCACTGTTTGCCCTCGGTTTTATTTCAAGAAGGTGAAGCTGATGAGTAAATGCATCGCCCGTACACAAACATGGTTATCCTGCAGAAAATACTTAAGTAGGCATACACCCAAATGACCAGCATGTAAACGAGATAGGTTCCCCGAGAACGGTTTGATGATGAGACCTGCTTCTTAATACATAAAGGAATCAAGGCCAAGGGACTTACAGGCGCAGAAACTTTCATTTGTATAGAAGAATCTTTTCGTGCATTGTCAACCTGGGGGTGGCAACCATCTGAGGTACACCCTGACAAATTTAAAACGTTCAACCTCGAGGCTAGCGGACCTGGCGCATAAAGCGGCAAAGCCATGGGGACGTTGAGCATCGGGGATAAACGAATTTGATACAAAAATTCTACTCTTTCAAGATGCATGGCCAACGTGGGGATCGAACCCAAGACCTTCGCGTAATATGTCGATGTAGTAAATATTAGCACGACGCTCTAACCAGCTGAGCTAGTCGGCCAACAACTCTACGCTTCCGGTATCCCTCCACATCCATAGCGATTTCTGCAGTCTAGACCCATCCTCCGTTCCCCCCCGACGCACCCACTTGTCCACTTGACCCCTTCGTACGCTCTAGAATTGCGAAACCGCTGCTCGCATTACGATGAGCTCGAGCCCTCGATTCTCGGTCGTTCCATCCTATGGGTATATAAGGAGTCCGTGTAACGACGAGGGAGAGCATCAAACAACTACCCTGTATACTCCTCCCACTTTTCAAGTACGAGCACCAGTTTTCGTTATTTCCCCGGCAGCTGCTGACGCCTACGTAGCTTTCACCGCATCCATGTCTGAGATAACGCGCAGCATCTGGGCCGTCGTTCTGATTGCTACCGGCGAAGGCAAGAAGCACCGCTAGAAAGTTCGTCGCCTATCTCGCAGTTGCTCGCGCTCTTGCTAACCGAGGATCTTCTTTCAGGGCTTTCCATATCCATTTTTCATTTATTCCAAAAAATCACACCACATCACACCTTCCAACCCATGCCCCGGTCAATTATTTATTCATCCCGCATCCCAAGGACCGGTTCCCCCCACTCATCTAAATTGGTACGTGGTACCCTTCCCCGCATTTCTGATCACTCGGGTCTAACGAAACCCCATTAGTACCACCAATACTTCTTACTCTGATATCCAAAATGTTATGTACAATGAGCGCGTGTATATGTACAATTATCAATAGCCATTCTAGCGCCAACCTTGAACAAAGTCCGTGTGTAAACGAATGTGCGCGCGTCCTGAAGCCGATTACGCTCTAACGATAGCGCCAAGTAATCTAAATTCGGCCACCACTTGGGTAATGCTAGCGGGAGTCGGAGGAAAGCGGGTTCGCCTCTGAACTGCATGCGACGCGCCCAGGTGAAGATAATTGGCAATCGACGGGGACTAGAACGACGCCAAGCTCCTACGCCCCCCGACGCCGGGACGTGGTGGATATTATTACAATCCCTGAATAACGAATGAACACCCAGTACGCATTACCTATAAGATATATATAATACTATACGAAGCGTCCAGTTTATATAGTATCGATGCGAAACCCAAGAATAAGAAAGAGACGTTATGCACTATGCCGATGATGGTGATGGTGATGATGATGATGCGGGCGGTGTTCACGCTGATGATCATAGGCAGCGGGCACAGGACTATCACGCCGACCGTGGGTAAAGGGAAACACCTTCTGCAGGAACGAACCTGACTGAGGCTGACGTTGCGGTAGCGGTTCTGAATCCGTCGATGAAGATGTGGAAAACACCACCGGTTGGACAGAAGACTACTCGAATAAACGTCAGATCTCAGGGATACACGAGAAGGAGAATACTCACTACGAGTTTTGAAGAACGACCTTTTTGAGGGATTACTACGTATCCTCCCGGTGGGGGGGCGTAGGCTACATTGCCGCTGCGGTAGTACTGCGGTCGTGGTGGAGGAGGAGCGTACGGGGACGGCTGTGCTTGGTAATACGGGTTGTTATTAGGATAGCTTGCATAATAAGGCACTGGAGGCGGCGTAGGTGTAGGCGAGATGTAGAACGTCGAGCCGGAGCGGTGTTTTGAATGATGAGAGGACGAATGGCGAGTCGAGGAATGACGAGTAGGAGAATGTGTGTGGCGCGATTGAGACGGGGGAGGAGCAGGGCCGTGCAGTGGGACTGGCTGGGGACGACGAGGAGGCGGCGCAGGACCATGGCTGTGTGGCGGCATGGGGCCCGGCACTGGAGCGTACAACGGAGTAGGTACTCGATGGCTCATACCCCGGGTGAGCACCGGCTGAGGTGGAACATCGTCATCTCCAACATCCGAACGTGGAACAAAAGGCGACTTGAACTCGCAAGCGTGGGCCTCAGCATCATCGACCCACCGCGAGATACGGCGCATAGTCGCCTGGTAGCGCTCAGCAGCCTCTGGTGAAAAGTCGTATTCCGTCATGAAGAGAGTGTGTGAAGGAGGGAGAACAATAAAGATAATTGTAGAGAACGGCGGTGGTATATATATCAAGTCAAGGTTGCGTGGAAACAATTGCCTTGAGGCCCATGGCGGTTCTGTTGTAAAATGCGATCTCGGCTGTGACGCTTCTTATCTACGCGGCACGTGCCCGGCATGTGTCTATCCGCGGAAGCAGATTAGATTAAGACTCCGCGGTTCTTGACGCGCTTCATTTTGACTCGATTTTAACAGCTAACTGCAGTGCATCTCAAACAGGACTCTCTGGATACTGTAGCGCTATTATCTTTGCACGGATTAGACTCGCTCAGCTGGGCCGGCACCGGCGTCACATGCAATGACTCCAAATTTATTCATATCGTAGGGTCCCCGTCGGACGGGGCTACTAGTGAAAGCCACCGACGTGACATTCCAGGTCTCACGTTAACGGCCTGAGACGGAAGGAGTATCTGCAAATCCGGGTTAGGCCATATCGTCACACTCCTGGACCTAGACATGTTACCTCCAAAGTGACGCAGCATCACCTGAACTCTGCGTATACGTTATCGGTGTCTAACTGTACCTGACTCTGGGGTAGCTTAAAACAGGCGCTTGTAGGTCCTTCATCTTCTGGTACTTGCTTCGCTTCATTAATTAATCTCGCTCTTTTCTCGAAACTCCGGCGCTTCCACAGCGGCCCATCCTATCCAGAGCAACTCTGATACCTACAACTCTGTTGCCGTCATCTCAATCCGTGGCGGGGATTGGTGAGTAGATGCATGTCTCGATTTATCCGGCCTTTTTATATTTATCGGCTAGCATGTAATTCTCGCCGTCTCAGCCCGATTTCGGATTCTGATGACGCATGATGTGCTACTCACTTGTCTCTGAGCGAACATGGACCATCAAAGCCTGATTATACATTCGGGTGATATATGCTCTAATCATCCTTTCCGGTTCCGCACGACAGCGATAGCGCCTCCGAGACTCGCATGATCATTGACGAATCGTGGGGTAACAGGCGCTTGTGGGTCCTTCATCTCCCGTTCATTGATATCGCTCATCTTCGGCAGTTCTACAGCGGCCCTTGCGAGTCACCACCCGTCCGAATAATTTCGTCTGTCAACGTCTTCGAGCCTTTTGACGCCGCTTGTCAAAGGGCTATCTAATGCCCTCCCAGCGTTTTTACATCGCCGTCTTATCCCGTACACTACGGAATCATCACCGCTCAGGCGCATATCTTAAAAGTATAAGCGCACCGCCTTCATCGACACTTCATTAATATCGCTTACCCTAGCCATTGAACTTTGACCTTGCGACCCATCCTCGTCAGGACCTCAGTTGTTAATACCGATGCTACTCCTATTCCATTTCATCTCCCCGATGCCTCCGGGGTAATAAGCACTTGTAGGTCCCTTCATCTCCTCTTCATTAATTAATCTCTTCATTGATTCGTTACACAGGAGCGCTCATGATTATGATACCTACAAACAAAAGATGGATGACCGTTTCCCCCTCATAGATGCGTGAGCAAATGCACCGCTGTGTCCTCCTACATCTCACCAAATTTTTAACGCCGTTCGTCATAGAGCTCGAGATTCCCGAGTAACATCTCCTGTTCACCCTCTGCGATTTGCTGTATTAATCCTATCCGATTGCTCATGAACCCCTGCCTTCTACGCATTGATCCCCTACAATAATAAGCACTTGTAGGACCTTAATCTTCCACCCGCTTCTGTTCATTAATTGATCTTAAGGCCCCGGCAGCTATGTGAGCGAATACACTGTTCCTTTTGTCGGCGTCTCTTACATCTTTTCAGCGCTTATCATCATATCCACGATGCCGTCTCAGCCCGTGATGCTAAGGCGCCTCTGCGAAAGTCCCCGGGTACCGATATCTTGAGGATATACCAGCGCTTCAGAGTAGATACGTGAGAACATACACTGTTCTGCCTCTGACATTTTTTCAACGCTTGTCGCAAAGATATTATTCAATTCCACGATGCCGCCTCAGCCCGAATCTCTGCGCAAACATATCAGAATTCAATCGTCCCGGCGTACCGATTATCACACGTGAAAACAGGTGCTCGTGTGTCCCTCCATCTTCCGTTCACATTCCACGCCGGCACAATTCTAGGTCTCGCGACTCGGACAAGTAATCTTTTCTCGGCTACTAAACATACCTCCGAGTCACAGACACGCGTCTGTTTATCTTCAATAACGTACTTGCTCTCTGCGCTGGAAGCTTATCTGATGTGAACATCTCGAGGGTTTCCTATTCGCTTGTGTGTACCTTCTGAGTGGGTGGCCTACGGCAGGACGGAGCTCGCGTGACCGTCATATGACATTGACCGGAACCTTCAAACCGTCGACAGAACGTAACGACTTATATCGAGCCCAGAACCGTGAACCCACTCATTCGTTTGTACGCGGACATATATGTTACCGGTGCTCGGACCTTGCCCTCCGGGGAAACAAGCCCTTTATCTTCCTATCGCTCACTTATTAGTGGGCTGGCGACTGGGACTGGTAGTGATCTCGGTACCGCAGTATACTTTCCAGTTGACGCTGATGACGTCTTTTCGATTCTTCTATGTCCCGTGGGGTAAACAAGGGTTTGAACTTTGTAGGTCCCTCATCTTCCCTTCACGAATATCACTCGTCTTCCGCAGTTCTGAAGATTCGGAACATACGTGCGAGGCACAGGACATGACCCTTCCGAATAGATTTGTGAGTAAAGGCATTGCCTCGTCTGTGTCAAATGTCTAAGCGCTCGTCGCAAGAATATCTGCCATGCTACTCGATTCTATCATATCTATGATCTTTACATCACCGTCTCGCCCGTGATGTACTATGACAGAGTTAGCCTCTGCGCGCAAACATACCAGAGTACCTGGGTATCGATATCTCACGTGGAAACAAACGCTCGTATGTCCTTACTCTTCCGTTCATTAATATCGCTCATTTGTTGAAGCCCTGGCGCGGCTCAAATCCAGGTCTCGCGACTCGGAAAAGTGACGTAGTTTCACGGGCACCAATCATAACTCCCCGAGTCAAAGACGCATGTCTGTTTACCTATATCTCTGATACTTCGCGCATGACCTGAATACCTCACACTCTCAAACACTTGAATCCATACGCACACATCTCGAAGTGGGGGGAGGGTCCCAGTTACATAACTTGCACAAGTCGCCGTCTTCTGAACTCGCACTTCCGGGGAATCTTCGTCGACCGGAACTTTGAAAGCTACGGTAGTGTGTTCATGATTTTTTTTGCTCTGCGTCACGCGGGTTGTGTGATTGTTGGAATGCACACGACTGTGTAGCCCTAGCCCCAGCATCCGAAAACTAGACCATGCGTGAGCACACGCATTATCAGTGTCTGATGGTCCCTCGTCGGCATTGGTAAGCTCTTCATCTGCTGTTCATTGATAACCCACATTTCTTTAAAATTCTATAGCACCGACTCGGATAATCATCGGGAACTATTTATACCTCCGAGTCAAAGATGATGACGCTGTGATCCATCCTTCCCGCAGTCGCGGCGATTTCTTCCTTTCTTTGTATCTTCCCCTTACCCTGAACATCAAAGCGGTGCAACGACAGCCCGAGTCTAGGATATCGCTATCGCTGCTGTTTTATCTATACAGCCCAATGCAACCGCTTCCTGCTTCTTTTTTTCCCGCAGTTATAATTAAGAAGCAAGATGATTCCCTAGGGTGCAGTGTTACTGTAAAGTGGACAGCATTTCGCAGCGAAGAACTCCTGATCGTCCCTTTCCCGTATCAATGCCTACCGGCGGTTCAGCGTCTATATCCATACCCACGTGAGGATCCTTAGACTGGGTAAATCTTCCTTTCCCCACAACGCTTTGCTTTCTCCGGATGCGAACCGGTAATCGGCATCCTAGATTCCCGTACAGCCATATCACAGGAAACGATTCATGAACCGCAGAGCCCAGCGCTGCTGGTAATAGACTAGCAATCGCCCTTCGTTAATAAGACTCGAATGATTGTATTGCGGATGAGACGCATTTTGTTTATTATTCCCCTTTTCGTTGGAACTTTCTCATGGGGTAACACGTTGTATAAAGTTTTCCAGAGTTTCGTTCTGGGGTTTCTCTTTGCAGAGGTCGCGAATAACAGCGAGGCGGCTCGTGAGTCATATGTGCCGATACTGAATGACAAATGCCTAGCCATGCAGCATCCGCGCTTGTTCGTATTCCTTCCGCATTGCAAGTTGACGTTGCACCGGCACGTATGTCTCAACCTTCTCATTATCGAATCTTCCTCCACTTCCCCGCAGTTATAATGGGAGATGACGGACATTCCTTGGATGCGGTGCACATAGGAAGAATCTCTTGCGATGCAGCCTAACTCCGCCCGCGGCCCAGCACAGTTCACAGTTCTCCCCTTATGGTCCGAGCGTTCTCACTCTTCTCCGGGACGTTTATTTCCCACATTCATAATTACCGGATCTTGCTTCCATCATCATGGCGCTTGTTTTTCCTCAGAAGGGGGTCAAGTGACGAGATGCAAGCCAACCTCGCGTATCATTACAATTTCGATGTCTCCTTGCTTGGAGTCAAGTGACTACTCGTTATCCGAATACTGAAAAAATCTTTCGAAGAAATAAGACTTGCATGTGTGGTTTTCGTACCGCACTTTCTCGTGACGTCGGTTGGACGTTGGGGTGTTCCATCATATGCTCTTTTTGGCTCATCTACGGATGACTCGTATTAAAAAGGCTAGAAGATAACCCGGGACTACATCGTGCAGGAAAAAACTCGATTTTTTTTTACCAAGTCGACCAGAGCGAGAAACATCGCACATTGCATCGCTGCGTCGTCTAACTACTGAAGCACGGAGAATATATGCGGGGAATCGATCTTTGCATTTCTGCTAACGCAGAGACTGTAGAAATAGTGTACTCTGTGCCCGATCATTCCCGCCTTGAGTACAAGTCCCCGTCAGTTACATTCTGCTACAAGATACCACCCTCTCCGGACCCGTGGTATCACTGAAACTACCTCCTATACACGCACCGTTCTTGTTCCCGGAGCGCCATGAGCACAGAGAACATGACGGTCCGAATTATACAGTGTCCCCTCGGAGCCTCCAACTTTCCACCTTCACTCGCACGTACCAGCTTCGCTTCCAGTGCTAGGATCTCACCCATTAATCATCTGCATTCAATTCTAGACGTGACTTATCTCTTGATTCGTGACTTTCTTGTTCCGATACTCTTGGACTATAGCATTCCCACGTCCCAAGAGGCTCTTACCTTTTGGACTTCCGTTTTAACCCTTTCTTCTTCGACATGCGTTTATTCTCTTCTTGATCACTGACTGAATTGAAACACACGACCCACTTTTTTAGCTTAGGATTGTATGGAATTGAACAGGTCCCTTCAAGACGTGGTGGCTTCGTTTGCACAGAGTACAATTTCAAACGGACGTCGATACATTTCTGCTAAGGATCATTTATGACCAATAAACACCGTTTCTTCCTTCCGTTAATCTACGATCCAGGGCTTGCTTACATGAACCAGAAATGCCTTAACCACTAACCGATGTATGTCTGCATCCACCTGTACGTCGTACCCTCGGATCTAGTATCTTCTGCTTACAGTCTATTCTTTAAATAACTCACACTAACAGGACCGGCTACCTTGGCCTTGAAATTTGAATACTCGACAAAAATCGTTAGCCAACTCCAAGGAGGTGAGAACAGTCCTTGGCCTGACTCAAGTGCAAATGAGGCATCAATGGCTGGTCGTTGCTTTCTGTGCGTCTCACGTTGAACTGCCTCCCCAAAGATTTGATTGAAACGAAGGTTAGTGCATCCTTGGTGCTTCACCTGCGAACTCTAACTAAATGTAACTGTAGGTCTCGACTTCGAGGTGATGTTATCCTGTACGTTGGTGGACCTGTTCAGTGTTATGTCGATGATGCATCGTTCTCAAGAGATACATGGTGTGCCTATCCAGGGAGGTAAAGGAGATTTACACTCCGCGCCGTTTCTTTTGCAAAATCTCGGCGGCTCTCCTTTCATTTTTTGCTTCTTCTGGGAGACGCGGCGCGCCGGTGGATAGTTTGACTCTTGAAGAGGATTCTCTAGCCTCTGGAACACCGACGTCGCCACAAAGGCTTGCCGCCGGCCACGCCCATGCCATATGTAAATGTTCCAAATTTACAAGGACTTCCTAGTCTCCGTCGGTCGGGGAATACGTACTCGTGAGAGCCACCGACGAGAGTGGCGATACATCTACAGTCTCATGTCAATGTCCCTGAGCCAAGGTCATTGCAATCCTGAGATTAAATGCTCGTTGCTCCAATGCTGTTAATGGACGCGGCGAATCCCGCCTTGTCAATGATTACTGATTCATCCCGCCCGGTCATGGGACTTTTCTACTGCGCATTGCGCTTTTAATGCCACTGTACTCTTGGGCGCTTTCCGGCAGGCTATTTAATTGCCGTCTAAAGCCTAAATCTTTCGCATCTCTAGTATGATACTATCCAAATTCTATAAGCTATGACGCATGATATCAGAACGGTAGTAATCACAACATCGACTTCCTGTTGCCTCCTTCCAGCGAGCATCATGGTGGTCCGTGGATGCTGTATCTGGGCCCTTCTTCCTAGACTGACTTCTGTTTCTGTTCATTAATAACGCTCATTACTTCAGACCCCGGCAGTTTTACAACAGCGGCCTTTTATACAGGGTCAACAGGGTACCGATGCTCTAGGCCTTGCGACTCGGAATTACTCAATGTAGTGATCCGGGACTAATCAATGATGGTGGCACTGTATTCGCTTGCACCGCAGTGGAGATCCATGACGCGGCTGCCAGTGCATGATTGCATGAATCTGTTCCTCTGATAGAGTCATATCCTCCCAGCTGACGCGACTTGCTGAGGCTATTCAATACACGTAGATTGTATCGTGGTCGAAAAAGTACAAAGTGTGTCGTCTGGACAGCTGGGAATAATGCAGAAATGACGCGGTTTGGTTATTTGCATTCAATTTTCTGGTCTCGTGCCATGGTCCGCTGTTCTACGTTGACTGGGCCCTCGGAATACCCTTCCCGGGAAGTGACCTGAAATTGAATGCAACTTCGTCTGATTCTCTGACTCGAGGTCATTAATTTCCGAGTCCTTCCCCCTGAAACTTCGCCTTTCATTTAAACGCTACAAATTACTGGAAGTTAGGAAAGGAGGCGCTAATACCGGTTCCCGAAGTACTCGGATTGTCGGTTGCTGGTTCAGTTGAATCAGTTACCCATGTCGCCGGTTACTTCTCAATCGCTACTAGAGCCTATACAACTCCTCTGTGGAAAACGAGACCTCAAATTGTCCGTTTGAACTTACAATGCGAAATATGAGTAGAAAGACAAGGTAAAAACACACTCTTCCAAAGAGCGGTGAAAACGGAATGAAAAAGGCGTCCCCTGCAGTCAGCACAAATGAAACCGCTTTTCGTTCGGAGAAAAGAAGCTGTTTTCGGTACGAGAAAGGAGCATTACCTAAATATCCAGTTTTTGAGGCATAGGACATACTGTAACATACAAAAGTAAAGAAAAGTCGCGACATTTTTTAGAATGCCTGTTCCGTCCTGAAAAGGAACTGGGACAATCTATTTTCCACAGCGCGATCAGTATCTACGACTACTTCAGTCCCTCCCTTACTACACTACCCCCATCCTGATCAGTGATATCCCAAAGACGAACAAAAAGTCGAACGAATCACAACTAGCCTCCCTTCCCCCCTGTCCCCAAAGCGGTGTTAATGTACCTCTTCTCCAGGAAGCAACCAATACGCCTGCTTCCTCATAGGCATAATTAAAAGATCTTGCTTCTTTGGAACTTGTTTTCTCCGAAAGAAGGTCAACTGACTATCATGGGCATTAGAAGTCCGGTATCCAAGCGTCACTCATATCAATACTTACCGCGCTTTCATTTGTCTCGTGGCCCAATGACCTTTAGGTAGCGCTGAACATTCTTTTCCTGCACGAACAGTTGTTGAACATATGGTTCCACGGACTCGCACGTCGTCCCCGGTTTTTCTCTTTGTCCTAAAGTAGGCGTCCAAAAAACGACTTCGAGGGATTATATTTCAATGACTCTACCAGACTGTGCGGAGCACGCTCATGTCCGAGAACAAGTGAACGTTTATTAAAGTGATGAATGGGAGATGAATGGGTGGTCACGGGCTAGTCGAGCATCTGTCGAGGTCAATTCTATCTTTCGCCGAAGCCCGAGCACGAGACGTACCAGTTCCATTCTACTACTACATCACCCTCGCTAAGAACGCCAGAGTCAGTGAAATTCCCTCGTGTCCATGTTGGTGACGCCTCCGCATTTATCAATTACAGAGCTCTTGCAATCAAACGGCGGCCTTCTAGGCATGCGTCGCGAATTAAACGCTCCCATAGAAGGAGAAGCTAGAACACACCTTCAAGCTTCAGTAGCGGAGATGTGTGTGTCTCGTCCCCGACGGTGTTGTGTAAATGAGCGAAATTATGTAAAGCTAGCGCTTGATGGAGAGTACTATATCACACATTCGTACCTACCTACCAAAGCCTCTTGATTTGACGGAGTCACCATGGTTGGTCTATGTAGTCCCCGAATGGTGTATGGGTGCTAGGCGCAGTATCATGCATCGTTTAATAGCAGAGTTGGGACAATTTTAATAACGATCCTAGGATGGAAGGTAAGACGAGAGTCAGTACGAATAGTTTGATATTGACAGCCAATCGTCGAGCTTCACTTATACTGGCGGCTGGAATGGCGTAGCGTATCGATCAAGCTAGATTCAGCGAAATAAAGCCGAAGGAGATGTCGCCGAGACTTCGTCTCGCTTGCCGTAGGAACCCTTTTCCGCTCGGGAAGAGCTGACAAGACGGTCGAAAATACTCACGAAAGACAACGGATGAAACGTCGATGGTACCACACAGAAACACGGAATAACATGGTTATCCACCTTGCGTCGACGGCTCCAAAGTAAAGTAGATAAGGGAAAGGATGGAGCACCAAGAAAGGGTACTCCTCATCCTGTACTATCAGATTTCGTTCGTACCAAGAACACACGTAGGGACGTAATCTGAACTCCTCTTCCCAAGGGCCAACTGATCAGCGCATCGTTCCTGCGAGATCTAGTTCCGAGCTCGAGATTCCTGGCATTAGAAGTCCCCAGCAGCCCCAAGATCCTCGCAATCTCGCGACACGATCCCAATCTCGCCGACAGGGTGACCGGGTCCCGAACGTACCACTCACTCCTCGAGCTGTACTGTTGCACAATCAAAATCGAATTAGATAACAAGAAAGCACAATAACAATAAGTAGATTCTACACCTCTACCGGTCCCCATGATACACATACGGCGCCAATCGTACATTCTCATCGAAGCTTGTCCTTGAATTGCTGGTCAACGGGTACTCGCCCGCACCCGTCTCCCTCGCAAACGAACCTGTGTCCATATGTCAGGTTTAATTCTATCCCTGGGTGTGGACTACGTGCCGGAACTGAGGTTGTTGTACGGCGTCGTCCGGGCGCCGTTCAATCCAAAAGCCTGTGCAAAGTCCGCCTGCGGGACGAGATCAGCTGCGGATATGGAGTAACGGAAAACTGCGTACCTTGTCTTGGCGTGGTCCGTGCGCCCAAGGCTTGCCGGTCAAGTAGTCGACGAAGAACTTCAAAGAGAGCCCGATTTCATGGAAAAAGTCGGCATAGTTTATCGAGTCCCAGATGGCCCGCCACGCGCCTGCCAGCGCGGGGCTTTTGGGTATATTCGGCAGGGTGTAAGCCCAGAGCAATCAGCGCTGAGAAGAATACCATCTGCGGAATCATCAGAGATTGGGAATGGAAGAGAGAGGTGAAGGTACCTCAATGCAGATGGCAAGCGCATTCAGCCCATTGGCAATGTTGGCTGCGGTCCAGTATTTTGTGGCGTGGATAGCACGGCCTTCGAGCCAGCTGAAGATGAACTCCTGGTACCAGGGAAGCATGACAATGAGCTTGATGCACAAGAACTTGGCTAGGGGTCGCCGGCCCACTAGCTCTTCCTTGGTGAGGCCGTAGAATACGAGGAGACCATACAACGCGACGCTGGACTATCGTGAGAAGGATAGCAATACGGCGAACAGCTACTACAA